>KE506131.1:34647-56533 GCA_000441515.1 Elaeis oleifera
GAGAAAATTGTGTCAAATTGTTTTTTGACATGATTTTAATATATGTTATAGATCTATGGATGATCTATACAATGACACTAAAATCATTAATTTATGTTAAGTATATATTTTTAATTAAAATATATTTTAAATAAAAAAAAATTTTTTTAAAAAATTGTAAAATCAGATTATTGTTTAGGAATTTGTAAGCTATTTTTGACATAAATTTGGTGTCCATTTATCAACGTTTTAACGCATCTTGCGTATAGTGGCCTAGGTCTAAATTTGAAGAAAAATCAGTATATTATGCATGTCTACCATCTAAGAAAATTATTGTAGTATTCATGATAAGATTCTACATGGATCTGAGATCAAATTATTTTTCATATTTTTTAAATTTATTCTATTTATTTTAAAATTTAAAAATAATAAATAATTAAAAAATATAAAAATTAAGTAAACAAAATCTATCATTTTACGTAATTATTAAAGTGATGTGCTTATCAATTTTCAGAAATGGATTCATCAAGGAAGAAAAAGATCCAAAATGTGACATTGGTTGATAGCATGGGGAGATGCTTTCAGATCGACATCATTGGAGATGTAAATAGTGTAGCATAGAATTTAAGAGAGGAGTTACACGGTTGAAGCAACATTTAGCTGGCGACTATCTGGATGTAGCTATGTGCCGTGAGTATCCATAAGAGGTCCATCAGTTAATGAAGAAACACTTTGTTGATTTTAAAGCAGCAAAAAAAGAATTTGATGAAGAAGATAGGTGGATCGTTGAGTAGCAGAACCACCTTATTATCACTCTAAGGAGTCAGAGGAAGGATTTATTTCAAATGATGAGTAGGCACAGATTAATATTGCCATTCGGATGAGCTTGGATGATCAGTGGCAGCTGAAAGAGGTAGCCAGGCATAGAGCTCAATTTGGGCTGTCAGCTTATGAGGGCAGGTCACGCTCAAGGAGCACTGCAGCAGAGTCTGAGTCATGATTTATAACAAGATGGAGCTTGATCCAGACATTGCGGTTATGTGTCTTGAACAAGTAAGTTAAGTTCAATGATTTATAACAACTTAGTTGTATCTTCAACAATTAAGATTTTATAACAAATAAGTTTTTTACAGATGAAAATATTTAGGGAGGGCACCAAATCATTAGGAAGTAATGTAGCGATCAGAAGCAAATCAAAGATGAATCTAGGTATACATTAATAAATCTATTATCATATTGACATATTCAACCTTTTTTTGATTTTGCTAAATTTTAATGATTTTGCAGCTGAATGGTGGGTGCATTTTGGTGGATCTGCATGGAATTTAAAAGATATTGCTATCAAGATTCTCTTCTAGACGGTTTCATCGACCTTTGCTCTAATCCACAATAAGCAGAGAAACCGTCTAAAACAAAAATGCCTCAATGATTTTGTGTATGTGCATTATAATTTGAGGCTGAGGTTCAAATGCATTGAGGAGAAAGTTCAGCTGAAGTACTCATATTCGACTCCGAGTGATTTTGTTGATGAAGATGAAGATCCCATGATTGGATGGGTTATGAGTCAGCAGCAGGAGTCAGAGCTTGATGAGCCGGGATCGCCTCCACGACCTATCAATTTTATTGCTAGTGGGGGGGGGGTGGATGCCTCTCAATGGACAAGTAGCAAGATTCCACATAGGCCTCCAGTCGATACGTTATAGCATCCACTCTTGTAGCCTAGGCAGCTAGAACAGGGCATGACGAGAGGGCAGACAGTCAGAGATAAAAGAAAGGAAGATAGTTGCAGCTCCAATAGAGAGTAAACATTCGGTTCACTCAGATTCAGACATCAGATAGAGCAGTGATGATAATTCTTAAGCTACTCATGGATCTGGTGATCATAGAGGGATCGGAGGATAGGAGATGCAGTCGGTTGGTGGTCTTCTATTCACTGGTGAGTCTCAGTTTATGCATGCCATGCAGGATGGGGATCACGGTGTACGAGCTGGTAGAGCCTGTGGTGATACGATTTTATACAAATGACGGACTCCACGAGGTCGTTCAGGATATGATACAGCTACAGATGACCTCGCATGTGGAGAGGATCTATAGATGTATTAGGTTCGTCCTATTCTGGATCCTTTTATCCATAACCACAGATAGCCTGTGATCCTTATGGATATGGTGCATCGGAGATATTGTTTTTAGTGACTACTATCCTATGTAGTCCGAAGCACAGTATGGATCAAAATTTACTGTCATATATTTGGATGGGCCTCTTCACAACCAACCTATTAACTTGATGATAGCTTTCAGAGTCAGGATCTTAGTGAGGGATCGAAGATGAGTTATGATCCAGTGCACCTACTTTATGGAACGAGCGCAGAGGATTATCATGCTATGTGGCTAGAGGGACGGCTGATGTTTCTCCTGAATATATAGGTGATCCTGATATTTATGGACATCGACGATCGATTAGATTCTGATGATCGATACGTATTGAGTATTTTTAAAATTTTAATTGATTTTACCCATTTTAGAATTCAATGATACAGTCTATGTATTGATTATTTAGGATGTTAAATATTATATCATAATATCGTGCTTAGATTCGTGTTACACACGATTAAAGGTGTATCAGAGTGATATGAACATTAATGAATATCATTTAATATTATTTTGGATTTTAAATTACTTAATAATGCATAAAACTTGATTGGACACTTTTCACCAAAACAAGAAAAAGCCAATAAAAAATCGGCACATCGTCGTATTGTGTGTTGGTATGGTACCGGTTAGAAAATCGGCACGCCGTCGTACCGTGTCGGTATAGTATCAAATCGGTATGGTATTGAACTGGCCGGTGATCGAAACGGTCATCGATACTGGTTTTAAAACCTTGCTCCACACTGTATACATTGTAACTGCACCCTATATGTGCATAGTTTGCATTCGTGCATGCATATATATAAACTCAATGCAAACACGTGCACACACGTCCACCCGCATGCATGCACACTCAAGCATGTTTACACATCCATGCTCTCCTGCCAGTGGAAGGAATATGCCCTACAAGCCAATCAAAATTTGTATTCTGATGGATTTTCTTTGTATTCTTCCAGACTCATGTAACTGACACTTTATGCATAAATAAAAGGCATTTATTTTTCATCATATGCTGTATCTTATTTTGTAATGATTATGGTAAACCCCATAAACCAGGACAATGACTTTAGGGTTATGATGAGATAATATCTATGAGACTTAAAAATCTAAAATCCTAATTTAAAATATTTCTAGTCATAGGAGCATTAAGTAGGGGATCAATGTTCCTGGTAGACTAGCATATCCTATGTATGCTCGATAGTGAGTGGCTGATCTGATAAGCCACTTGTGTGAGACACTAATATAAGGATGTGGGTGCTCATTATAGAATGAGTTCACTGAACTGATCCATTTTAAGGAACATCTTATGGAATCTACTTATCCGTCAAAAGATATTTCTTATAGTGGAGTTGTATATGTAGTCCTTTGATTTAAAACTACCATTGAATCTTGTATATATGAATCCATATTTTGGTTCATGCTCCTTCATGACTTAGTCATGTACGGGGTGTTCTGGATATGGTAGATTGTACATAAAGGTTGTGAATAGGTCAACATGAAATCGATCACTTCTGATAAGAGGAGATCGCATCTTACTTGCTCTAATCGATTGATGATCAGAGAGTCTTTGATCAAAGCAGGATAAAAATTAGAAAGAATTTTTAAAATTTCATTAATCGAATCATCATTATAAGATTAAGAGAAATATGAATATGATATTAGATTTGATATGTTTTTATATCCATAGTCATATTCAGAATGTAGGATGATCGCAGGATCGAATTGTATGGTAACTTATCATTGAAGGATATTTTTGATATTTTTATCAAAATTTTATATCTTCTGGATAGACAGGATACATTGCTAGATGTCAATCTTATCTTGTAGGTTTGATCGAATTAAAGAGATTAAGTCGATCGTCAATTAAAAAAGATTCTAATTGCTGAAATCGGGTTAGCTCAATTGGACCTAAATTGGTTAGATTGGATTCTAATTAAATCAAGTCAACTTGCACCCAGACCTACTGCTGGCTAGATGTGAAACTGAATGGATCACACACAAAGAGAATTGATCAAGGGTCTAATTGGATTGGATCATGTTTGCAAGATGAACATGCTAGCACATGTTGCAAACTCTAACTCCTGGTTTCGAATCGGATTCGAAATTGATTTCTATATGGGCTAATTAAATCCAATCAAGCTCAAATCGATTTGGTTTCAAATTGGGTTAACCCTTGGCTAGTTGAGCCAAGTATTGGGCGCCATCTTTCTAGATTCCACATCCCAGATAATTTTTTCTGGAGCATGGAGTTTGTTAGGAGCGCAAAAATCAGATTGGCGTCCCATGAGATGGGATGCCCCTCATGGGACGCCCTTCCTAGCTTATCCATTTTTTGTTCCACGCTAAAATCATATGGGCATGGTATTTAATCGGCTTTCAGATGTATGGTTGAATGGATAAAGTTTGATCAAGTTAGATTTGATCTTATCCAAACCCTAGCTGCCCTTCAAACCTTGGCGCCACTTGGACTAAGTCCAAGTGGTTAAGGTCTCTTAAAATTGTTTCATGCTGATTTTTCTCAGATTTTCCTATGCTAAAACCAGATTGACGCCTCCATTATTGGCCATTAGATGGCCATGTTGCGCTGATCAAGGGAGGAGAATGCATGTGCCATCTAAGAAACCTTCACGACCTCTCGGAAAAACATCGATGAATTAATTTCGAAGAGTCTTTCTGTGCGAAGCGAGTCTTGAAAAATAATTCTGATGTTTTCACGTGTTGTAGAAAACTTGGACTAGTGTGAGAAGGTTGGAGCAGCGTGAGATAGGCATGAGAAATTGCGTGGAAGGGCGCGAGTGGATAGGGTTGGCGTCCGGTCTCCAAATATAAATAGGGGATGCACGTTGGGGTATTTCATTCATCCGAGAGTTCCAATCTCTTCTTTCTTACATAAGTCTCTTAGGTTGTTCAATTAGTCTCTTCTTTCTTTTGTCAGGACAAGTCCAAAATAGTAAGGATAAGTCCGATTTTAGGACAAGGGCTTAGGAAGAGAATTAAGGAAGATAACGAGACAAGAAAGATAGAGAAAGAAAATGTTAGGAGAGGAAGGAAGAAGCCCTGAGGTTCTGCTGCCTAGAGAAGTTCTTGGAGGAAGAAACCAGAGAAAAGGAATCTATCTAAAAGAGAGAGAGTTTTGATCAAAGTCCTGTGTGGATCATCGTTGGAGGATGAACACTTGGGCGTCTGGTGGAAGTTCTACCGGAATTTGGATTTAGCGCTGCAGGTATTCTTCTATACCTCTATTATGTTATGCAAATGTATTATATAATTGTTAATCATCAAGGTGGTCTTGGATTAGGGTTAGATGATCAGGATTTCATGATAAAAAATTTTGAAATCCACGCTTCCGCTGCATCATCATAACCCTACAATGGTATCAGAGCTGGTCTTGTTGGTTCATTCATATGTTAATATATTGATTATATGCATGCTATAAATTATGTTATAATCATGATTATGTTTTCATATGATGATATGAATTAATGCATATTTGATACATATGTGATATATAGAGGATTAAATTCTCAGAAGCCTAGTACTCTTTGAGAGTCATAGTAAAGGCCGTCCTGCCATAGAGGACTATGGTAGAAGGGGTGTCTGTCTGAATAAAAAAAATCAAGAAAGAATGTTTATAAGATTATATTAGAATGTGCATGAGATCAAGTAAAACCTTCAGAAAATTATATTAAGTAGTAGTAACAGCAACTATGGGTTAACCAATTCTTGATCAATTGATCAGTTAGTGTCTAGAAAAGTGCTAAAGGTGGTTTTTAATTGGTTCCGTCGATTGATCTGACCAATTTATTGGTGTCTAAAAAAAGCAACGGGAAGACCCCCACCTATTACCTGGCCAATTTGGTGGAGCGACCTTGTAATTGCTAAAACCCTAATGTTGAAAATGCTATTAGGGGCCTTCATGCTAGGTCAAATATTATATCAAGAATCATAGCAGATTTATTGTGTTACCATAAGACTTGCTATAGGGACTGATGTAATATAGTCTTGGTGCATATAAGATACTTACGGCAATTTTGGGATTACTGCTTTGTTATATTACCACAAGGGCAGTTATATTCAAATTTGATTGTATGGTGATGAAATATTATAGTTTGTTGTGTTACCATAAGGTTATTAATTTTTAGAGGCCAAGAAAGGTGCAATTGGAAAGAGTTTGCTATCTATGAACTCATAAGGGTTTGTTGTGTTACCACAAGGTCTTTATGAGGAATTAGGGTCTTAACCCCACTAAGATAAATATTTAGTATGTCCCGTTCATCATGGAAGAGGGCAATGATGTTCAATAAAATAGTGGGAGATATAATTAAATAAAATATCTTATTAATTATGTGTGTCATCATGAGTTGATTGCTTATGTTTTGTTCTTTATTGAATGTAGATAAAAATTCTACAATGGCATCTTCATTATTATTGCGAGAAATTCTAGATTCCAACAAATTGACTGGTCCTAATTATGTGGATTGATTGAGAAATTTGAAAATTGTGCTAACTCAAGAGAAGCTTTCCTATATTTTTGATGTCCCTGAACCATAAGAGGTTGGGACGATGCCACTGAGGAAGAGATATCTACATACAGGATGTGGAAGAATGACAATTTGACTATCAAATGTATCATACTAGCCTCCATAAGCAACGAATTACAGAGACGGCATGAGAGTATGGATAATCTATACTCAATTTAAAGGAGTTGTATGGAGAATAGAGCAGAACTATTAGGTATGAGATATCTAAGCAGTTATTCCATACTAGAATGACGGAAGGATCATCCGTACAAGACCATGTCCTTAAGGTCATTGACTTAATCACTAGATTAGGACAATTGAGTTTTGTGATGGATGAAAATTGAGTCAGAATTTGATCTTACAATCTCTCCCTGAATCATTCGCTCAGTTTATTGTAAATTATCACATGAACAAACTAAATACCTCTTTGTCAGAGCTATTAAATATACTCAAAATAGTTGAGAGCCAAATTAAAAGGACAAGGCTCTAGTTCTTCTTATGGGTAAGACCTCTAAGAAAAATTAGGCATGAAGGGTTCAAAGAAAGATTGAACCCTAAAGGTGGCAAAATGAAGAAGAAAGGAAGAAAGCCTTCGGATAAGGTACCTGCTTTCACTGCGGCAAGGCAAGACATTGAAAAAAATTGCAAGTCTTATCTTGCATCTGTAAAGGTTGGTGCAAGTAATGCACCAAAAGGTATGTATGAGATACATACAATTCTGTCATTAAGTTCTTCTAATTCAAACTCTTGGGTATTGGATACCGCCTGCGGTTCTTGTATATGCAAGTCATTGCAGGGGCTGTAGAAAATTAGAATTTTGAAGCACGGTGACTTCGAGCTCTATGGCGCTGGAGGAGAGTCCATCCAGGCATAAACTGTGGGGCATATATTTTGAAATTACCTTCTGGAAAGATCTTAGAGTCAGAAAATTATTATTATATATCTAAGATCATTAGGAATATTATTTCTGTATCATTGTTATTGCAATAAGGATATAAAATAAATGAAAAAGAAATAGTTACTCAATTTCTTATTCTAATGAAATTCTTTATCATGGCATTTTGGATAATAGTCTTCTGATTTTATCTCTTAATGATAATATATTTCATGTTGATGAAAACAAAAAACGAAAGAGAGAACATAAAAATAATACTTTACTCTGGCATTGTCGACTTGATCATATAAATGAGACAAAAATTAACAAGTTATATAAAGAAGAGTTCTTTGATCTTTATAATTATGAATCATTAGAAACTTGTGAATTTTGTCTTATGGATAAAATGACCAAGACTCCATTTAGTGGACATGAAGAAAGGATAAATGAGTTATTAGGACTTGTATATACAGATATATGTGGTCCTATGACAACTGAAGCCAGAGGATATTCTTATTTCATTACGTTCACTGATGATTTATCTAGATTTGGATGTGTATCTTATGAATACAAATATGAAATCTTTGATAAATTTAAAGAGTATCAAAGCATGATCGAGAAACAAATTGAAAAAGTATTAAAATTCTTCGATCTGATCAAGAAGAATACTTATTCAGTGAATTTCTAGAACATCTCAAAGAAAGAAATTTTCTCAGAATGGATCCCTTATACATCACAGTTAAATAATGTAGCTGAAAGGAGGAATCGTATTTTATTAGATATGATGCGGTCCATGATGTACTTTACAGACTTATCTATTTTCTTCTGGGGATATGTCTTAGAGACTGCTGTATATATCATGAGTAGAGTATCTTCAAAATCTGTACCAAGTATTTCATATGAGATATGGAGAGGTAAAAAGTCTAATCTTAAGTATCTTAAGATTTGGGACTATCCCGCTTATGTAAAAAGAATTTTGGACATAAGCTAAGTGCTAGGGCAGATAAATACTTATTTGGAGATTATCCTAAAAAGAGTATAGGATATCTTTTTTACCATCCTATTGAACAAAAATTTTTGTCAGTAAATATCCCATTTTTATGGAAAAGGAGTTTATCTTAGAAAGGGGTAGTGGGAGAAAAATTGAACTTGGTGAAGTTCAAAATCTACAAAAAGAAGCATAAGATATTTCTCAACTAGAAGTATCCATTGATGAGGTACAATCACAAAACACACCTCTCTGAAGGTCGAATAGAGTACGAAATGCACTTTTAAAGTATGAATTCATTATTGAGAATAATGAAGCTTACATCATTGAGAATGATGAACCTCTGACCTGTATAGAAGATGTCATAAGTAGGGATTCAGACAAATGGCTTGAGGCTATGAAATCCAAAATGGACTCAATGTACTCCAATCAAGTATGGATTTTGGTGGATGCACCAGAGGGTGTGATCCTGATTAGGTGCAAATGGACCTATAAGAAAAAATTTGAGTAGATGGTCAAGTTGAAACCTATAAAGCCAGATTGGTGGCTAAAGATTTCAGACAAAATAGGATATTGATTATAATGAAACATTCTCATCTGTTGTCATGCTCAAATCTATACGGATTATGCTTACAATAGCAGCATACCATGACTATGAAATCTGGCAAATAGATGTGAAGACCATCTTTCTTAATGGTTATCTGGAGGAAGAGGTTTACATGTCACAACCAGAAGGATTTGTCTTAAGTGGGAGAGCAAATTAGGTATGCAAACTTAAAAAATCCATTTATGGATTAAAGCAAGCCTTGAGAAGTTGGAACATCCGTTTTGATGTTACAGTTAAAGAGTTTGGTTTTATCAAAATATGGATGAACTTTGTATGTATAATTGACCAGTGGGAGTGTCATTGTCTTAATTTTATATGTGGATGACATATTTCTCGTTAGAAATGATATCCCAATGTTATAATCGGTTAAGACATGACTATCAAATAAGTTTTCCATGAAAGATTTGGGTGACGCATTCTATATACTTGATATAAAGATCTATAAGGATAGATTTAAGAGAATATAAGGCTTGTTCCAGTTCAGGTACATAGATCTTGTGCTAAAAAGGTTCAGCATGGATGGGAGTAAAAGAGGTTACTTACCCATCAATTAAGATATACATCTCTCTAAAAGAATGTCTCCAAAGACATCAGAAAAGAGAAATAGAATGAGTTCTATTCCCTATGCTTCGACAGTAGGATCAATTATGTATGCTATGCTATGTACCAGGCCTGATGTTGCCTATGTCTTAGGCATAGTAGATTTTAGGCTGATTCAGGTGAGGATCATTTGAAAGCAGTGAAAAATATTCTTAAGTACTTGAGTAAGTATATTTTTTTGGTATATAGAGGATCTGATCTAAAATTAGAAGAGTATTCTGACTCTAGTTTTCAATCAGATCCTGATGATAGCAAGTCCACTTCAGGATGTCTTTACTCTAAATGGTGGAGCAGTAAGTTGAAAAATTTTTAGCAGCAGACTGTAGCTGACTCAACCACGAGGCAGTACATAGCTACAAATGAAGCCGCCTAGGAAGCTGTTTGGATGAAGAAGTTCATCACTGAATTGGGTGTTATTCCTGAGATTGAGAATCCAGTACCATTTTATTATAATAATACTGGAGCAGTTGCTCAAGGAAAGGAACCGAAGCCTCATCATAAATCTAAGCACATTTTAAGGTGCTTCCACCTCATTCGTGAAATTGTTGAGAGACAAGATGTGGTCATTGAACGAATGGATATAAAGAACAACATAGCAGATCCGTTTACTAAGGCTTTATCACAGCAGCAATTCGATCGCCACGTTGATTGTATGGGGATAAAATTTAAGGGCGATTGGCTTTAAGTGCAAGTGGGAGATCGAAAAGAATATGCCTTACAAGCCAATCAAAATTTGTATTTTGATGGATTTTTCTTGTATTCTTCCAGACTCATAATTGACATTTTATGCATAAATAAAAGATTTATTTTCATCATATGCTGCATCTTACTTTTATAATGATTATGATGAACCTCATAAATCAGGACAATGGCTTTAGGGTTATGATGAGATTATACCTATGAGATCTAAAAATTTAAAATTCTGATTTAAAATATTCCTAATCATAGGAGCATTGAGTAGGGGACCAATATTTTGGGTATACTAGCATATCCTATGTATGCTCGATGGTGAGAGTAGCTGATCTCATAAGCTACTTGTGTGAGATACTAATACAAAGATGTGGGTGCTTATTATAGAATGAGTTCACTGAACTAATCCATCTTAAGGAACATCTTGTAGAATCTACTTATCCATCAAAAGATATTTTTTAATAGTGGGAGTTGTGCATGTGGTCTTTTGACCTGAAACTATCATTGAACCTTGTATACATAAATTCATATTTTGGTTCATGCTCATTTATGACTTAGTCATGTATGGGGTGTTCTGGATATGGTGGATTGTACATGAAGGTTATGAGTAGGTCAATATGGAATCGATCACAGTAGGTCAACATGAAATCGATCACTTCTGATAAGAGGAGATCATATCCTACTTGCTCCAATCGATTGATGATTTAGGGAGTCTTTGATTAAAGTAAGATGAAAATTAGAAATTTTTTTAATGTTTCATTAATTGAATCGTCATTATAAGATTAAGAAAACTATGAATATGATATTGGATTTGGCATGTTTCCATATCCAAAGTTATATTCAGGATACAGGATTATCGCAGGATCGAATTGTATGGTAACTCACTATTAAAGGATATTTTGGTATTTCTATCAAAATTTCATCTCTTCCGAATAGACATGATACGTTGCTAGACGTTAATCTTGTCTTGTAGATTTGATCGAATTAAAGAGATTAATTCGATCGTCAATTAGAAAGGATTTTAATTGCTGAAATCGGGTTAGCTCGATTGGACCTAAATTGGTTAGATTGGATTTTAATCAAATCAGATCAACTTGCATCTAAACCTACTGCTGGCTAAATGTAGAACTCAATGGGTCACACATAAAGGGAATTGATTAAGGATCTAATTGGATTAGATCATGTTTGCAAGATGAAATGCTAGCATATGTTGCAAACCCTAACTCCTGGTTTCGAATCATATTTGGAATTGATTCCTATTTGGGCTAATTAAATCCAATCAAGCTCAAATCAATTTGGTTCAAATTGGGTTAACCTTGGCTGGTTGAGCCAAGTGTTGGGTGCCATCTATCTGGATTTCACGCCCAGATAATTTTTTCTGGAGCATGGAGTTTGTTAGGAGCGCAGAAATCAGATTGGCATCCCATGAGATGGGACGCCCCTTCCTAGCTTATCCATTTTTTGTTCCACGCTAAGAATCATATGGGGCGTGGTATTTTAGTCAGCTTTCAGGTGTATGGTTGAATGGATAAAGTTTGATCAAGTTAGACTTGATCTTATCCAAACCCTAGCTGCCCCTTCAAACCTTGGCGCCACTGGGACTAAGAGTCCAAGTGGTTAAGGTGTCTTAAAATTGTTTCATGCTGATTTTTCTCAAATTTTTCTACATTAAAACCAGATTGGCGCCTCCATTATGGGCCATTGGATGGCCATGTTGTGCTGATCAAGGGCGGAGAATGCATGCGCCATCTAAGAAACCTTCGCGATCTCTCGGAAAAACACCGATGAATTAATTCCGAAGAGTCCTTCTGCGTGAAGCGACTCTTGAAAAATAATTCCGATGTTTCCACGTGTCGTAGAAGACTTGGACCAGCATGAGAAGGTTGGACCAGTGTGAGATAGGCGTGAGAAATTGTGTGGAAGGGCGCGAGTGGATAGGGTTGGCATCCGATCTCCAAATGTAAATAGAGGATGCATGCCGAGGTATTTTATTCATCCGAGAGTTCCAATCTCTTCTTTCTTACATAAGTCTTTTAGGTTGTCCAATTAGTCTCTTCCTTCCCTTGTTAGGACAAGTCCAAAATAGTAAGGACAAATCCGATTTTAGGACAAGGGCTTAGGAAGAGAATTAAGGAAGATAATGCGACAAGAAAAGTAGAGAAAGGAAAGATTAGGAGGAAAGAAAGAAGCCCGAGGTTCTGCTATCCAGAGAAATTTTGGAGGAAGAAACCGGAGGAAAGGAACCTATCTAAAGGAGACAGTGTCTTGATCAAAGTCCTGTGTAGATCACCGTTGGAGGGCGAACACTTGAGCGTCTGGTGGAAGTTCTGTCGGAATTTGGATTTAGCGCTGCAGATATTCTTCTATACCTTCTATTATATTATGCAAATGTATTATATGATTATTAATCATCAAGGTGGTCTTGGATTAAGGTTAGATGATCAGGATTTCATGATGAAAAATTTTGAAATCCGTGCTTCCGCTGCGCCATCATAACTCTACAGCCAGCCGCATGCACACGTGCTCCACAAGGTCACCCAGACATGCTATGGAGGGATAAACTGTGCAGAAATTTAGCATTTTTAATGCCCCTGTTTACCAATTAACAACTAAGGATGTTACAGTTTATGGCTGATTTTATTGTAGTGCATCATGTCCATGTTTCATGTCGAACTTTATAACTAGCTTAATATATTCTTTAACTAATTTGGTGATTTATGTCCATATCTACAGCCAGCAATTGCAGTTGCTATCAGGGAGCAGCTTTATGAGGTTAGATTTTTTTTGATTTCCTGATTATTTGGAAGTAAGTGGTTCATTACATTTAAAGATTTGTTATTATTGCATTATGAAATTTTATTTGTTCATGATATGTGGTCATCCTCTTTGCTTGCACGCTGCCTATTTCTTGGTAGATATGTACATAAGTTGTCCAAGGCAACAATCTTAACCTTCATAATATAAGTTGTGATTAGTACTTTGATGCTGTGCTGCCAAGGATCACGTGATTGGAGTGGGAAAGGGCTGAGACAACCATTGAAAGGTCGAACTTTGACCCTTATGTGACTTATATTGTGTTGTAGGGCTCTTTTTTAGAGAGTTGTTTAGCAAATTCTTTAGACACTTTTGGGATGATTATGATTATATCTCAGCCATGGTTCTTGCCAGGTTCAAATATTCATTCGTTTCATTTGAAGTCGCATCATTTATCCTGGTTAGCACATGGTGACATGTTATGTTTATGGTCCAACCCTTCTTAAGAGGAGCAACATGAGAGCCATAAACCTTCTTTAACTCTAATGGACAGCAAAGCAAGACCAATTTTGGATGTAGAGAGAAGGGAGGTAAACTAGGTTAAATATACAAGTGAAAGGATAATATAAAGGAAAGAAAGGGGAGAAAAGGTCCAGCTATCCAACCAATTGCTGACCTGTCTCTTAAGTAGGGCTTCCTGTGGGACTTTCTTTGCTCTTTTAAACATGGTGGTTAGATTATTGTGGATGCATCATAGGGCTGGCAAACTAAACCTTGACACACTAGCCTGCCTGAAGCTGCCTATGAAAAACCAGTCTTGTTTCAGCCTTGTGGTAGTTCAATGAAATTTTGGTCAACTTGAACCCAGCATAGCAAAAAGTATTAGTGGGCTTCAGGTTTGGGCACCTGGATCCATCCAGGAGCCTATCAACATAACAAATAAACAAGGGATCGGGATTAGGCTATTGTCCAGCATTCAATGGCATTAGAAGAAACAGAAAGGCACTAGACAAAATGTAGTGCAACACCGTTACATGATCCAGAAAGAATTACATATTCTAGCATCATTGCATAATCTGGTGCGTCCCCTCTTCAGCTCATCCAGAAAATTACTTCCACTGGGAGTTTTGGTGTGGGGGGGGAGGGGATTAATGGTAGGCGGACCTTGTATCTCCTAGGATTCTATTATCAATGATTTGAATTGAAGGTCCCATCATAATGCATTGAATATCAATTAGGGCAATCTAAAATGTCCCAAGGCCCATCCGAACCCTAGCAAATCAGTTATGGGTTGCATGATGTTGACCTGACCTAATTCAGGTCGAGTTCGGGTTAAGTGACTTTGAACCTAACCCAGATTTAAACCAATCGAGTCCCAACCTGAACTATATCACGTTCCGCTCCTAATTCTTGCTCCTGATTCTTAATTCCTGTGTCTTGCCTAACCAAATGGCTAATGAGGGGGAAAATGAAAAATTCTAAGGGAAAGAAATGGAGGAGCTAGGATGTGGGCTTCATCAATCTTATACGTTCCTTGTAATCTGTTTCTCTGAACATTCTCATGGCCTTGTGTCTGTTCTCTTCTTCCTTTTCTCTGCTTGACTAGATTTTATTTCTTCTCAACCAGAACCAATGTTGGGGCAAGGTTGCTTGGTCACTGTTAACCATACTTAAGAATGGCCATAAAGGGATGGAAACCCTTTTTTATGGAGATGCATTGCCCTAGTGCCATCCTTGAATGGATTAACATATATGGCAATATTAAGTTAATGTTTGGAAACATGCAAACTCAAGGGAAATTCTGAGTGGATTTGTGACTTGGGTGAGTTGACTTGTGAGCCAACACAAAAATAACTAAATAATATTAAATGTAGAAAATACAGATAACTTGAAAATAGAAACATAACATCATATAAACATGATAGAAATCACCAAAAGAAGTTCAACAGTAATCATCTAAACATAAATTTACATAAAGTAGATGTAAAGCACTTCCATCAGGGTAATTGTGGAAGCTTGATTGAGTTCGATCAGCGGTCCACCTAAAATCTCATAGCCTAGTTATGAAGTTGGATTGCAGCATTTTGGGTTGCATTGCTGACTTGTAATGGAGCAGTCCAATAACTGTTCCAACAAGGAATTGGACCAATTCAATCTAGTTCAAGTAGGGTGGCAATCGGGTCGGGTCCGAACATCAAACCTGAACCTGCAGATTTTCAAACCTGAACCTGACCCATTTAATAAACAAGTCACCCAACCCGACCCATTTAACCTGTTTATTAAACAGTTAACTTGTTTATCTGATCTGACCCAACTTGTTTAATCCATTTATCATTTAACCTGTTTATTAAATAGTTAACCTGTTTATCCGACCCGATCCAATCCATTTAACCCGTTATCATTTAACCTGTTTATTAAATAGCTAACCTGTTTAACTGATCTGACCCAACCGTTTAACCAGTTTATCATTTAATCTGTTTAATAGATAACAAAGGCCAGTATTGCACATTACATAAGGATTACTAAACAGCTTCTCAAGCATGTACAATATACAAGGATAAGTATTGCACATTACATAAGGATTACTAAAACAGCTTCTCAAGCATGCACAATATACAAGGATTAGAAACCCACTTTCTGGGATCAGTTCGTTCAACGGATAGTTTCCGGGTCTTTGCAAATTGCAACACAGTTGGAGGTACAAGATTGCTTCCAGATCCAAGATGAGCAAAATCATTACTGATAGAAGCTTGAGCTGTAGCAGCACAAACACCTATGGTATCAGGGCTAGATGAGTCAGGTTCTATACACTCTGCTGCATAATGATTCTCTGAACCAAAGCTTTCAGATTTATGCCTTGCAGACATCAAATGGGTTTCACTGAACGATGGCTTCTGGAGCTTTTCTTCTTCATAAGAGCCATTGTCTGGTTCATAAATAATATTCAGACTATGAGTGAGAAATAACTCAATGCATATCCATAATAAATGAGATGCATATCATTACAACCATTCAGAAGTGCAGCATCTGTTGGATAGGCAATGGGTCTGTAAGAGGAACATGTGCCATTTTCCTTCTGCAGATAATCTTCATGAGAACCTTCTTGGGCTGCTTCTGGTGATTGTGACTCCAAAACATGTGGATGCACATGACTTGCATTCTGAACAAGATTTTTTGATCTTGTATACCTCTTAAACTTTGAGCTAGCAATAAAATTCACATTTCTAGTTAAAAGAAATTCATTGAATTTATACCATGTATCCGTGCAAAGAAAGATCTGCTACAAAGCTTCAGCAAGAATTAAAATGATGTGCAGAAAGATTACCAGTAAAAAAAGTTTTGCAACCTTGGATCAACTTCATCGTGTACAACCTGCAAAGTTAAGATTTTAAGTGTTAAAAGAATTGAAATCAGAAGGCTTTTAACCATCCTTTCCAAATCAGGTGATGGTTGCACATCTTTTCAGAATTATCTAATTAAAGCATCAATCAATATATGTAACTGTTCGATGCTCAAGAGTTAATGCCCTTAATAACAGCTTAGGAAGAAAAATATGCAAATATTCAAGAGAATTCCTGTTTAGATGCTGCCTTCTTCAAGAACAAGGTGAGAGCACAAGTTCTGTTTGTTAACAAGACATGAGATGTGTTTTGCAACCCATTTAATTTATGCATGTTCTCAACGTAGTATAATAACAGAGTGAGTTTTTCTTTCTTTTTTTTTTCTTTCGTTCATATCTTATCTACTGGAAGAACCTTTTTTTAACTATTCTACAAAAACATTCACAGCCTGGTACTCCTCAGTTACCTGCACATAAGTCAGATGTTTAGTTCAATGCTTAACATGTGATTCGATGAAATATGATTGATAATCAGAAGTTGACCTACCCAGAACTCAAAATTGAATAGGTCATGTGAGGAAGTCAAGTGACATCTTAAACCCTATGAAACAACAAATTAGAAATATCAGAGAGATCTAGAAATATACGAGTTAATAGAGAACTAAGGTCATGAAGAAGAAAATGAGCAGATGAGCAAAATATCACCTTAAAGCTTGCTCATCCTGATTCCTACATGAAAATTTATATTTTAGCAATGTTCGATTGAATACAAAATATTGATAGAGAAAAAGTGAAGGATACAAACATGTGGCACAACTTCAAACATATGAATCTGCTAGTCCACATTCTCATCCATCTCAAGAATGATAATAAGGTTGTTGCATCTGAAAAACATCAAAATAGCAAAAAATGGAAAAAAAATTACATGCATATCTAGAAAGAAGACGAGGCTCAGATCTGATAAAGTGATAATTAATCCACGGCTAAATCAAAACGACCACAATCGATTGCCTATAGAAGAAGGCCATCCAAGATTGTTGCTGCTAGAAATAGTTGAGTCATCAAACATATATTTAGAAATCATCATAGCCTCTATAATACATATATATGTCCAAAAATATGAACAAGACAAATATCATAATTCACAAATAGACAGCATGTTCAATTCAAGACAAAATATATCATTTCAAACTGAAAGTATAGAAATACATTATCCTTAAAGGAGAATAAATGCTGCCACTATTTAACGTATGATCACTTTAAATAACATAAAGCATGAGGAGAAAACTGGCTTAATTAAAAAAAAAAAGCTTGCCAACCAAGTAAGTAATCACAGTATTTTTAAGTCCAATCTCATATCATGCATAAAAATATGAAATCTGCAATATCGTATTATAGAACATAAATACATATATCAAAATATTAAGTTAACATGTTACTATAAATAATATCAGAATTCAGAACATATTTTCAAATTATAACCCAGTGATGACAAAGAAGGTAGCAACGCTGCAACAATAACATATATAGAAGATTCAAATAGAATACAACAACTCTAAACCAAATTCCATCACCAACAATATGTTCAAATTAAATAAATAGTAGTGGCCTAAAAGACAAGATTATGAGTTTCAGCAATTAACTGGAGAGGCTCAGATCTAATAATTAATCTATAGCTAAATCAAAATGACTACAATCGGTTGCCTATATAAGAAGGCCATCCAAGATTGTTGCCGCTAGAATTAATTGAGTCATCAAATATATATAATATATCCAAAAATCATCATAGCCTCCACATACAAATTTTAAACAATCTCAAAATTGCTTAAAACCCAATAAGTACCTAAAATTTGAAATAAAGATAGCATAACAACATCCATTGTTCTTACTCAAACAAAATCCAAAAGAAGTTCCAAACAAAACACAACATAACAAGATAATATGTCCGAAAAATATGAACAACACAATCCAAAAAGAATGCATAACCATGATTCATCTCATTATGGGTTGGGATCAATATTGGCCGAGTCTTGAGTTGATTGGGCTTCATTGATGGAATTGGAGTTCATGACATCTTCTACAATCTCATCTACCTCGGGTTCCAAAACATCTATATTGAAAGATTACAATAGTTAATAATAAATTTTTTAAAAATATAATAGCAATACAATGATTAAATTATATACCTTTCTTTCCAAATATCCAATCTCGAGTGCAAATCACAGCCTCAGCGACATCCGGTTTAAGTGAACTGCGATATTTATCAAGTACCCGCCACCAATACTAAAAGCAGATTCAGAGGCAACTGTAGATATTGGAATAGTTAAAATATCACATGCCATGAGAGAAAGATGAGGATATCGAAAATGATTGGCTTTCCAAAATTCAAAGATGTCTAAATTAGATTTTCTATCAACTCTTGGCTCATCTAAGTATAATTCCAACTTAGACTTCTGTGCAGTAGTCACAAATTCAAAGCTTTCAACTGTATCAAAATCCTACAATATTATAAAATGAAATAAGTTATTTATTAGAACTAGTATTATGTACAAGATAATAAATTATTTGATAACAAAATTTTTTTACCTGAAAATATCTGCTTTTCTACATGGCTCAGAAGTCTCACCAGAAGTACCACTACCAATGTCTGCATCAGTTGATGTACTAACAGCTGGAGTTTTAGAAGAAGCTATATACTGATTGAAGAGAGAACATGCAATGACGGATGCGGACGGTCTTGATACAGCCATATCCATACAACTTTCTTTAACAATACTCTACAAACTGAAATTTATACCGATGATCCAAAATAACGGTCATGGCTAAGATTAAACAATGATCTGACCAATATTTTTAAATTTTTATGCATTTGTTCTGTCATCCGTTGCATGAAAGCATCTACACTCCATCTCGTCTTAAAGTGAGCTCAATCAAAAAAACATGAGGAAAGTACAAATTTGTCGTAGCATACTTAACTTCAGAAAATACAAGAGTAGCATCATAGAATATACTCAATAACTTGTTAATCTTCACAATTTTGTCCCACTCTTCTTCAAATGGACAATGTTTGTAATTGGAGTCACTTAATTTCAAATGAAAAAAAGCACGTCGATAAGCAAGAGCACTATCTAGCATCAAATAAGTTGAATTCCATCTTGTGGGAACATCTTGCTTTAAATCTTTTCTACTTTCCAAAGACATCTATCTAACATATTCCAAAAATTTTGTTTTCGAACTTGTGAACCTCTTACATATTTAACACTTTCATGAACCTTGTAAATAGATTCATCTATCTCCTTTAATCCCTCTTGTACAATTAAATTAAGAATATGAGCACAACATCGAACATGAAAGAACTCACCATTTGAGTAAAGTGCATTTTTCAAATTAAGTTGGCATTTTAACATATCAACAAAACATCATTTACTGATGCATTATCCAACGTCATACAAATAACTGTTTTCAATCCCCAATCAATTAACAACCATAGATCATTTCACACAAAGATATGCCATTGTGTGGGGAGGCATGAAACGAAAGTTAAGAACTTTCTTTTGCAACACCCATTCTTCATCAACAAAATGGGCGGTTAAACATAAATACCCATCAGTGGTAATAGAGGTCCACAAATCTGAAGTCAAGCTTATCCTAGTAGGAATTGAGTGTAGCCATAATAACAACTTTTCTTTTTCTTTTTTATACAATTTCAACATATCTGCCTTAACGGTATTCTTTGATACTAACTTGACATCCTCACAAACATAAGCAAATAAGGATCTAATACCTTCATACTCAACAAATTGAAATGGTAGATCATGCTTGATAATTGCATATGTCAACAATTCATAAAATTTTTTTGGATTAAATTTACTAGACTACATTGATATGGATCCTTGAGATTATGATAAAATAATTTTCCCCACATCACGATTCTTCTTACAATTCTCTATATGCCTTTTCAAATTTTCAGTCCCAACCTTACCACCAAATTGATATTCCATGCCACACTTGAGGCATTTGCATTTTTTTGTTGCTTCATTTCTATGAAAAAATTGATAAACTGCGGAAGTTAACTTTCTTTTACGTTTACCAGTAGAATCACAAATTGTAGCTGTATTTGAAGCTACAGGTGCCGATTCATTGGCACCATCATCATCACTTCCTAGATCTAAATTGACGACAGGCTCTTTATCCATCTATATCATATAATGAAAGCTTATATTAACCACAAAAAACTTAAAACAGTTAGAACATTAAAGAAAGGAAGAGGAAGAGGAGGCTCAGATTTAGTATTTCATCAACAACTAAATCAAAACAATAACAATCGGTGCCTGTAGAAGAAGGCCGTCCAAGATTATTGCTGTTAGAAATAATTGAATCAACGAAAAGATATTTCAAAATCATCATAGTCTCCCTACACAAATCTTAAAACAAACCTCTACACATAGGCCGTACTGCACATCTTGACATTCAGCTTAAAAAAAAGAATCAAAAAAATCTCAAAACATCAGAAAATCAGCACTTGATACACTGAATTACAGCATCAGAAAAATCGGACATTCAGCATAAAAAATAAAATAAAAAAAATCTCAAAACATCAAAAAATCAGCACCTTATACTCTGAATTACAGCATCAGAAAAATCGGACATTCAGCATAAAAAACAGAAATCAAAAAAATCCTAAAATATCAGAAAATCAACACCTTATACCTTGAATTATAGCATCAGAAAATCGGCTATTGAACCCATAAATCAGAGCAAAATCAAGGACTAAAATCCCTAATTTAAACCAGCCGAGCAAAGACCAGATCACTATGAGATCCTAGGAACCCTAACGTAAATCCAAAAAAAACCAGCAAATCGATATATAAATGAGACAATATATAAATGACACATGCAAGATACTATTTATTAAATAAATCGCAGGTGAACAATGATCATCTAAGAGCCCGATCGAACATCCATAGGTTAGTGCCATTGAACCGATAAATCAGAGTAAAATCAAGAAGAAAAAAGAAATGACTACTAACATAGATTAAAATCCCTAATTTAAACCAGTCGAATAAAGAGAATTCCAAATAATAGATCAGATCACTATGAAATTTCAGAAATCCTAACGTAAATTCAAGAAAAAAATCTTCGGATCTAGATTGAACACCACCCCAGAGATCGGAGGGGAATACCTAAGCTTCGGACCCACGGAATCTCGCGATTCCTCTGAGTTTGCCGTCATCGTGATGTCGCATGTCACGACGGCTAAAGATGGAGGCCAGGTCCCGGCTGGTGCTCTCGTGATGAGGGGAGATCGGGGAGGAGCAGCATCTAAGGGAGGAGGTTGAAGAGGAGGGAATACCTAAACTTCGGACCAGTGGAATCTCGTAATTCC
>KE506131.1:69771-85156 GCA_000441515.1 Elaeis oleifera
TGACTTAACCTGGCTCTCAGAGTAGTCGGGACGATCTCGATCCAATTGCCTTAGAGAATTTGGAGTGTATCTAGGTTCCCACATTGGCTAAGAGGAAAATGAGTCTAATTATGCCACATCATTAGGTTTATTTATCGTCTCATCATTTGCCCCTCACTTTCGAGTTCGAGCCTTCAAACAAAGAAAGTAACTGCATCATCTAATTTTGTGTTACTTTGAAAAGAGCATTAAATTCTAAGTAGGAGTTTTTTGAACAGCGAGATGCCTCATTCTACCTTCTTGAAGCGATGTTTAGCATCCAGTAAAGAATGGTCATGACATATCTGCTTATCAGTCTAGAGAATTGATTATATGGATTGTTCAGAGCTCTTTATAAGTGGAGTGGGTTCTAGCAGTTTCGCTATAGTTGGGGAGCTTCTGGATATCCTCTTAGATTCATTTTATCACACCAAAAGCTTCAACAAGGCTAAGTCGTTAAGTTCTCATAGTCGGTCCCTTATTCAAGATAATTATCTATGTTGCTTTTGAGCTATGATACTATAATTTCCTCTTCTTTTTGAACAGTTAAGCTTGTTTATCGACTCTACCTTTGTTTATAGGATATTCACTGAATAGTTTCAACAAATGAAAGAAATCTTAGGCACTGAGTTGAAAAATCTGAGTTGGGATTGTACAACACTAAGGAGAGACTTGCCGGTAAAAAGGCTAGGCTGAAGTCCACTAAAGGCAAGCTAGGAGTTGTAGAAGACTGAGCAAAGGTGGTTGAGCTCCAAGCCACAAAAGTCGAGAAGAGCTACAGGTTGCCAAGGATGAGAAGAAGGCCCTCTGAATCATGGAGTATAAAGTTTCAAGAGACTATCATGTGGGCCTTGCCCTCATCGTGATTGAGACATTCATGGAGGGCTTCAACAATTGCAAGGACCATGGGGCAGAGTTCTTCCTCAAGGCTGATCTTAGCTATCCCAGCCCTTTTGAGGGTAGTGACAATGATGATGGGGAGCCTTCAAGCTCTGAGTATGTCTTTATATAGGACTTCTTCTTGCACTTTTTGGTGCTATCGCTAGGACAATTGACCTTCCATGAGTGTTGATCTTGTAGAACTGGAGCACAATTAGTTTTGACCTTTTCTTTTGTAATGAAGTCTACTCTACAATTTTACTTTTATAGTAAGGTTTGCTCCATCATACAAAATGTTGGATTTTGACCTTCTTTTTTATAATGAGGTATGTTCAGTAATTTTACTTTTGTAGTGAGGTCTACTTGGCCATATAAAATTATGGCTTTTGACCTTCTTTGGTAATAAGATCTACTCAACGATTTTACTTTTATAGTGCGGTTTGTTCGAGCATATAAATGGTAGTTATTGACCTTATGCTGTAACAAGGTCTACTCAACAACCAAGCTGACCTACATTGTAATTAAACATTTAAACGTTAATGAAATGAACTCTCATACGTCATTAATTTGTAATGTTTGAGCATTCAATTCTTCATGTAAGTATTTGAGGTCATCTAATGGATAAATGAGGCTAAGGTAGTAGATTATGTTCTTTTCTGGGTCTCCAAACCTTGAGCATTTCATTAGCAGCATTGTGAGGCTGAAGTAATGGACTGCGGTCTTTTTGGATTTGGCTTATGAGAGATATTTGTAGTATCTACAGTCGTCTGAGTTCGAGGTGGTGGACTTGGTTCCTTCATGATCTCTGGGCCTTTCCCCTATTTTCAATGTTGTTAGGCTTAGGTGAAGGTTGGAATATGATCCTCAGTGGCCAAGGGGCCTTTGGCTGTAATTCTCGATGTTGCTTAGCCGAGGTAGACTACGATCCTTTCAAAGTTGGACAACAGTCATCTTTTGTGGCCTATGATCCTTTGCCCTTAGTTCTCAACCTTGCCGGTCAAGATGGACTATAGTCCTTCTAAGGTTGGATAATGGTACTCTTGGTGGCCTAGGGGAATGTGTCACTTAAGCTAAGGGTTTGGACTATAGTCCTTAGTTGCTAACAGGTTTCACCCCAAGAGCTCAGGGGTTGGACTATGGTCCTGGGTGGCCAATGAGCCTTTACCTCTAATTCTTGATGTTGTCTAGTTGAGATGGATTATGGTCCTTTCGAGGTTGGAGAACGATCCTTTGGAGGCATACGAGGCTCTGATCAATTGGATTTTCTAGATAGTGAACACCCGATTGACCAAACTAGGTGTGATCCCCCGACCAAGCCTAGGTTGTGCTAGGACTTTTCATTGGCTCTTGTCTGGTTAAATGGAAACCCTAGTCAATCTTGGGATGTCTTTATGGAAGGAATGGGATTCATATCTTCAGGTTCATTTGCTAGCCATGTAGGCTTATGGAATGGATGTGCCCATCAATTTTGAGATATCCCTATAGGAGTGGGGTTCATATCTCCAGGCTAGCTCCCTAACAATGTCGTCTCATGGAACCAAGGTCCTAGTCAATTCTAGAATATCTCCGCCTTCAAGGTCAATTGTCTTTGGAGGATGATGCATTGAACATATAGCACTTGGACAATATTTGGAGGAGGATTGAAATAAGAATTCACTGATCATTAGTAATAAAAGATACAAAATGTATAATTCTTATTGATAGTAGGCCCTGAGGTTATTAGAGCTCTATTTTCAAGGTATAAGTTCCCTATTAAACTTCTAAGATCAATTAGTATTGGGATAGATAGTGCCAATTGGTTATTCTTTGGACTTTGTCAATCTGACGCTAAAATACATGGTAGGTTAGCATTGGATGTCAGTATGCTTCCTATTATACCTCTTTGCAGAATAGATTGCATCCTTCTGAGATTGTGGTGATTATCCTTGTGATTAAACAGTTGTCACCTTGCCTCCTGGGGGTTTGTCTAACCCATACAACATCTCCTCCCCATCATTAGTCATCAATGTATCATCCAACCTACCTCATTGAATGAGGGCCTTGATCTTGTCTTTTAATTATAGGTACTCCTTAATGTCGTAATTGTGAACTTTGCAAAAACAACAATATTTGTTGGATTCTTTCTATTGGCAGAGGTCTTCATCCTTCAAGGGTAGTGTAGGTAGTTGCAATCCCAAATCTCCATTAGGACTTGAGTTCTTCATGTGTTAAGAGGGATATATTTCTCAAATCTCTAAGGTGGGTTCCTTAGTCATCTACCACTTCCTTCTTCTCGATTCTATTTTCCTCATGGCTTGTTCTCTTTGTGGCTCTTCCGCTTGTTGCCACTTTTTCATCCCATCACTTCTCTTCGAGCAGTTATAACTTCTTCCATGTTGATGTATATATCAGCTCAAGATAGCAGCTCGGTTAGATCCTTGGGAGGCTTCTTCCTTAGAAAAGGCTAAAGTGGGAATTCTTTAGCCCATTTATAACCATTGCCACACAGTGGAGTAGTCCAGCTCACAAACCTCTAAGCTTTGATGTTGAAGAAGTTGACATAGTTATAGAGGGATTCACCCTCCCTCTGCCTGAAAATGAATAAGCTAGCCAAGGCTTCTTGTACTTTTTGCTACTAAAAAAATATCCCACAAAAAGATGGCTAGATTAGTTGAAGGAACCAATCGAATAAGGTCAAAGGCTCGAGTACTAAAGTCGAACAACTTTCTTAAGGGTGGTGGGGAAACCTCAACACACCACTACATTAGTAGCTTCTTGCAACAACATTAGAGTTTTAAAGGTTCGCAGATGATCTATCAGGTTTAAGGTGCATCATAGAGCTCGAATTGAGCCATTTTGAACTTATTCAACTAAGGTTCATAGAGGATTTTTTCGATAAAGAGACTCATTCATCATCTCTAGATCACCACTTAATTAGGTGCACCTCACTTTTAGTACTTTAATTTGTTGTCCATTTCCTTGATCTTACTACCAAGATCAGCCTCCTCTTAGAGTCTTTCTGGTTGACATGGGAAGTAGTCATCAAGGCTGGGGTCCATCTTAGGATAAGAGGCAGAATAGTTACATCCTCAACCCCACCTAGGATTCATAGAATGAGGATGGTTAGTGCTCTGTGCTATGCCATCTTGGTAGTTAGGCTGATCGGCTGGTAGATTAGTATTTGTTGCTGCTACAAGTTCTACACTGCTATCATGAGGACATATACCTATTGAATGAGTAGCTTGAATTACTCACCATTGATGGCTACTAGGATCAATTAAGGGGTGGAGATTACTGAGGACTATGGGGGAGCCATTGGATTCCAACTGAGTCTCCTGATGAGCTTGGCAGGCAGTTTCTTGGTGGATGTTCCCTTGAGATTTCATGTTTCTTCACCTCCTTCCCACAAACAATACTGATATGTTGCTTCCGATATTTTGGACCATTGATGTGGATCATCTCCATCAATCTGTGAGATAACAATGAGTCAAAGAACTTGTTAGAGCTAACTTTGATTGAGCACTCCAATGCTTAAATCAGAGAGTGGATGTTTATGTGGAAAAGATAAGGAATGCAATGATAATGAGAGAATCAGATATCTCTTCTTATCTCACTTTTGCAAAAAGATTTGGATGTATATAGCCATAGGGTTTGGAATCCCTAAAAGAGCATGTAGTAACTACTGAGAGATATATGGTAATCATCTATGATTGCATCATAATAGCCTTAAGATATAGCATAACCATCTAAAATCATGCCATAGCTCTCTAGCACATGCTATAACCATTTAGATTCATAATTATGATCGAAGGGGAATATTTCTATAGGGAGTGTGTCATGCCCTGGACCCAAGATCTTGAGCCAAGATTTGCAGCAACCTTCGCATACTTATATAAGACTTTTCACACAAGCACACAAGACATCTCAACACAATATCATAAACAAGCAATAGAACAAATTTTAAAAACTAACATTCAAACTTTAGTTTAAATTACCAAATCAAAATCAAAACCAATAATATTTAAATTCTTACATCAAACTTTAATAGAACCTAATATAAATGATGTCAAACTTCTATCTCTAATTGCCCTCGCACTCAAGTCAAGCTAGTTCTCTGAACCTATAAGAAAAGTAGAATATAAAATAAAAAGCGAGACAGTCCCGTAAGTAATGAACACTTTAACTTAATAAATCAAGCAATAAGATAAATAATGATATATTGAAAATAAGTATGCATAGTATATTAATTTAAAATCAAATATAGATATAAAATAATATAAAAATAATATTTATATGAATCCAGTCTTTTCAAAATTTAAATTTTGTTCATAAATTAAATTCTTTAAATATCCAGTTCATCTTAATAAAATGAACTATGACCATATTTATGTGAATCCACACTTTAGCTCAGTAATAATCAACGTGCCAAGGCATCACCTCTACTAGTAGGGTATCAATATGCAAATATATAACCCTAACTTATAGAGTATTGATATACCAGTATATAACTCCTACTAGTAAGAACATGATGTATCAGAATATAACCACTACTTATTAAGTATGAATGCACTAATGCATAACACCCACTGGTGGGGTATCAATGTACCAATTCATAGTCTTCACTGGTAGGATATTGATATACCAGCACATAACCACCATTGGAGGGTTATCGATACATAGTCAGGCTACAAATCCATTTCAAATCAAAACTCTTTTTGCATACAATGGATGTCACGTTTTAAATTAAAAAAAGTATGCAAAACCACCTAGTGTTGGAATCAATCAATCATAATCCACAACAAAATCAATACCTTCAACCATACAATAAATAATATTCCATAACAAAACATATTCATTAAATAAATACTATGCCTTAAGTTCATAACTCAAAAATAACCTGACTCAAAATTCAATGGCATAAATATTATGTAATTGGCTGATAAATCAAAAAAAGTTATATTATTTATCTTGCAAGTAAACCAATCGACATATCCAATTAATTCCAAAAATTCATTTCAAAGCCTAATATTTAAATTACATTTTTATCAAATTTTCATCATGATTATTGAAGAATAAAAATCCTAAATTTGAAACCCACATAGGGCCACCAAAGTGGTGATGCCCGACACTTTGAGTCAATTCAGACAAAGTAATTTATTTGATCAAGGTTGACTAGGGTATAGGTGGCTTAATGGAGATGAAGGGCGACAAAGATCTAGTAGTGTTTGACAAGGGCCAAGGCAGGAATTGGCATGTGATCCATGGCCATGAGTTAGGACCAATATTGTCAAAAGTCAGAAGAGAGGGTTCCTCTATTGGTGCTTGTACAACTCAAAGAGAGATTGTAGAGAGGAAGAGAGTCAAAAACAAGGGATGAGGAAGGATCCTCATTGACCTTGTGGTGGTTTCGGCCAATAGTGGCATTAGCAATGTTGCTAAAGGTCTTGCAATCAATGGTTGGTGGCAATGACTAGTGCAGAAAGCAAAAAACAAAAAAAGAAAAGAGCTAGAAAAGGGAATCCAAACTAGAATAGAGCACATCTTTGTCAGCCTTAATTTAAGCTGTAGTGTGCTTACTAATAGCTGGAGCTCTAAGTTACCATCACAAGGACCAGCATGAAAGACCCAGTAGTGATACTAGCATTGGAAAGGAAGAAAAGTAGAAAAAGAGGTCAGTTCCAAATAGGGAGGGTTTTGACTTAAATTTTGGTGGTTCCCAACAAAATCTAGCCAGCAACGGCTAATTGGAGAAGGGAGAAGATGGAGAAGAGAAATAGAGGGGATTGGGGTTTGTACCTCATCTCTAGCAAGATTGGGTGCATGGTAGCAATGCTGAATTTGTATAGGATAACGGACAACTATCAAAATCTAGAGGTCAAACCAAAATCAAGAGAGATAGAGAGAGAGAGAGAGAGACTACAAAATGCTTCAAGATGGGTAGTGTTTGGTTTTGTATAGGTAGTGTAGGCTAGCTTTCCTTCTTCTAGCTTTGACACCACTACCCTATATGGTTGTAGAAGCTTGAGATTTTTCTAAAATAAAAGCCTAATTATTAATATGGATGATGCTAAAAGAAAAAGAAGGCTATCAATACTCAACCCTTCTATTAAGGCTAGATTGGGCCATTAGTGTTTTCCAAGTGAAATAAATCAAAGTAATAAATTTTAAGGGCAAGCAATTATGATATTTTAATCTAAGATCAGGAGGCTAATATTCTTTTAAAAGAGATTAAGAGAATTTGATATATACAGTAAACAAAAGAATCAAGTTCTGGGATGCCATAATTCTTTATGTTGAGATCCTGTGAAGCAGGTACTCAAGAGGTAAATGACTAGGGACACAAGGATGACATGATGGATGTGTACCTTTAAAATTTATGTCTCAAGTAAGTTAATTTTGAGTATAAAATTATTTTAAAGAAGGAAGAATATAATAATCCGATCTTTGATCACTCAAAACTTCCCCACATGAATCTCAAAGGTTTGCCAAAAAAAAATTCAGACCTCATGCTATGCACATGAGGTAGGGGGATCGGGGGTCTTCCTCTTCTCTGATTACAGTTGGGAAAAGGATTCTAGGGTTTCTAAACTTAGATTAAATCCCCAGAATCCATCTATAAAAGGATGCCCTCTTCCTCCTTCAAGCTCTGTCACCAAATCTCTAAGAATTTTTTTTGATTTCTCATCATCTTCTTCATGTTTTCTTGGATTTCCATCGAAAATATTTTGAAATTTTCTCCTCCATAATGTCACCAAACTGAGGTAAACATCTTCCCCTTTATTCTCTTTCTCTTCTTGATTTCCTCCATTTCGTTGCTCAAGTTGAGCCAACAAACCATCATATTTGGATAAGAACATGGCTTTCCCTATTTTGAGCCAGTCGTGAGCCTTTCTCCTTATTTTGTCGGCCATCGGTAGCTGTGGCTGCTGCCGAGGTCATCTTCTTATCAGTGTTAGGCATTATCGTCAGCTGCTAGCCCAATATCTCCTTGCTATGGATGGATGAAGAGGGAGGGAAGAAAGAATTGGGCTGCCCTATTTTGGAGAAGAAGAAGAAGAAGAAGAGAGGGAGAAGGCTACCTCTCTCTTCCTCTCTTTCTTCTTTATTTAATCTCTCTCTTCTTAACCTCTCTCACTCCTCTACCTTTTTCTCTCTTATTTTATCTTACTTTGATTCTTTTCAAGGTATCTTAGTGGGTCAATGGAAGACCTCTAATTTTCTATCTGGACTATGGGTTGGTTTAGTATGTCTTGAACTGGAATTGATGTGAGTACCCTTTGTGCTAGCCTTCATCCCAATCACTATTGACTATCTTAAATCCCATATTTGACAATCCCTACTCTACTATCCTTAGCTAGATGGGTTATCAATTTTTGAATTGACAAGTTGGGTTGCACCATCTTAATCGATTCAAATCCTAAGTGTTGTCACTCGATTAATCTTGTTCTTTTTTATATACACATTTCTTTTATATCAGCTTTGATTTTGTGGATAAGTGTAATCACCTAATCAAGAAGATATGCTAAGCAAAGAGATTGATGATCTAATTCCTAAATCAAGATAAAGTACTAAATATTTATTTATTTATTAGTCATGTATTAGGTAGGATTGAAAATTTTGGACTAAGAATAATTGAAACTATTAGAGCTTTGAAAATAGAACTTAATAATAATTTATTATTTCTTATACTGATGATTGATTGAAGATGAATTTGAATTACATGGATTGATAGGATATACTAGATGTTGACTAGTAATAATGATGACCAAATTTGTCATCAGTTGAGATAAGAATCCCTATATATGATCATCATTATATATACTATTTTATTATTGAATTTATATTGTTGGTGATTCATGTTGATCGATTTATCTTATTTGAGATATTATTGTTCTTGTATGATTTTTGGTATGAGTGGATTATGTATTGATTATGTATATGTATCCACTTGGACTGCCACCATGGGCTTACATGTGGAATAACTGGCTAGGAGTTTATACTTGGGATAGCCTCTATGAGCTTATGCATGGGATAGTCGGCTAGGAGTTTATGCCTAGGACAGCCTCCAAAAGCTTATGCCTAAGATAGCCTCCATGAGCTTATGTATAAAAATTTGATCAGTCATGGACTTGGGCATGATGTTGGATTGTCCCAAGCTAGAAAGAAAATATTAAAAATTAAAAATTATAATAAGAGAAATAGATGATAAGATATGAAACTAGTGCTGAATAAAATGATTCACTTATTAGCATGTGGTGATACAGCTCTTTTCACAAGAAAGATATTTGATATATATTTATATAGATATTTAAGTTATTTTAGATATTTTGATAAGAGATTTTATGCTTTATTTTTTATTATTATTTTTAAATTATATTATTATATTAGTATGAATGTGTGGAGATTCTTACTGAGTTGTAAAACTCACCCTCCCTCTATTTCTCTTTTCTTCTCCAAATTATAGAATGCTCATAATTAGCTATGCTTTGGATTCACAGATGAACGGATGAATAAATAGAGCTTCATTGATACCGGATCAGATGATTAAAGAAATTGAATTTATAAGTGTGCAAGTTTGGCGATTGTTTTGAATTAGACCATTATTATTTATGGATGTTGAGGTTATATCAGATTATAAGACTTTATATGATCTCTAGGGTATCACTCCTAGGATTCATGAAGTCGTATCACATGACCAACTTGGGCACTGTGTTCGAGGTCTGACTGAATGGTATCAGAGATTAGATTGTAATCACTAGGGATGTGATAGCAGTGGTGAAAATAGATTCAATTTTGATTTCAAATCATTAGGTATTGTGATTTAAATCATACCTAAGATTTGGCATATGATGAGTGCAAAAGAGCTGTATGATTTTTATCTTTGAACTCAGTGATGAGGTTAACCTAAGATAAGTACAAAATAGTTGAATGATTTATATTTGCTGATCATAATAAGTGAGGGTTTGACTTAAGTGTAAGAGGTGTTGACCTTTGGATATAGGATGTCATATTCATAAGTTATGTTGGGTTGTGTATACTTATTCAATTATTGTTTAGATAACTTTAGAATTCTAAACTTGATATGGATAAAGATCATGATGATTTTTTTAATTTGATGTTAATTATTTGATCATTATAATTTGAGATTTATCAAAAAGAATTTTGTTTAGGATGTGGCCTAAAAAGAATTGGATCATACGAGAGAAATATATTTTTTGAACATTGAACCTATAAGAGGATCATGCATAAAACTCACATATAAATAAAAATATATTTAGTTCTATTGGTAGATTGGATTTTATTTATGAAAGCATGACATATACATCTTTATAGAGTTTTTAATAATTTGTATTACCATCTTTTGTATTGAATAACTTGATCTTCCTTATGTTTGTTGAAGATAGTGGGGTATATTAATTATTTCAAGTCAAAGTTTAGGTTTTTGAGCTAATCTAGGGTATTTTGCTATTGTTGTTGAATTTAACAAAGGAATTAGTTTTGAGAGACTTATATGAGTTGGACATTTGAGGGATGAGATTTCAGTTAGATTTTTTGATTAATCATAAGGATTCTAGTGAAAGAAGCTCTATGAGAACAACATAGTTGATTCTATTCTTAGAAATATCGACCTAAGATCTTACGATTTATTAGAGTTTGGAGTTAATCCTTTTAAAAAAAAATTTGGCTAGAATTATCAAACTAATTGTCAGGTGAATCTAGGGTTAACTCATTTTAGATTAATTCTAGATTTATCGGATTCTAGATAAGTGGTGAAGATCATACAAGAGCTTCAAATATGAAAAGTAATCCAAGTTTAATCTTGATGTGATATGCTTAAAAATAGTTAAGAACAAAGAAACTCAGCATTTTTACTCCAGTTCTATCTAAAATTTGAAAGGTTGGAACTTTTTAGATTCTAATGTAAAGTGGTATTCATGTTAGAATTCATTCATTCCAATCAGAGTGTGCAATAGAAGTGTGGTGGTTCGAACTGATTCTTTGATTCAAATCATAATGGAAGACTTGAGTTAGCTAAGAAAGATTTTATTGATAGTGAAAATAAATATTATAATTTTTTGGCTAATGTGAATGTAGCTATGTGATTTTCATTAGGGCATCTTAAAGTTAGAGTTAATGGATTGATGATTCTCTGGTTAGACTCAGATTTGGAGTGTTGTGGCATATATCTCCTTCTTCTAGCCTCAACATCGTTCCTCTATATGTTTGTAGAAGCTTAAAATTTTCTAAAATAAAGCCTAATTATAAACATGGATGATGCTAAGATGAGAAAGAAGGCTATCAATGCTCAAGCCTTCTATTAAGGGTAGATTGGGCCAATAGTATTTTTGAGTGAAATAAATCAAACCAATGAATTCTAAGGACAAGCAATTATGATATTTAATCCAAAATCAAGAGGGTAATATTCTTTAAAAGAGCTTAAGAGAATTTGATATATATGGTAAACAAAAGAATTGAGTTTTGGGACATCACAATTTCTTTATGTTGAGATCTTGTGAAGCAACTACTCAAGAGGTAAACGATTAAGGATACAAGGATGACACGATCGATGTGTACTTTAAAGTTTATATCTTAAGCAACTTAATTTTCAAGATAAAATTATTTTAAAGGAGGAGAATATAATAATCCAATCTTTGATCACTCAAAATTACCCCGCATGAATCTCAAAGCTTTGAAAAAAAAAATTCAAACCTCATGCTGTGCATGTGAGGCAGAGGGATTGGGAGTCTTCCTCTTCTCTAATTATGGTTGGAAAAAGAATTTTCTAAGGTTTCTAAACTTGGATTAAATCCCTAGAATTTATCTATAAAAGGATGCCCTCTTCCTCCTTTAAGCTCTATCACCGAATCTCAGAGAATGTTTTTTGATTTCTCATCATCTTCTTCTTCATGTTTTCTTTGGATTTTCCATCAGAAAGATCTTAAAATTTCTTCTCCATAATGTCATTAGACCAAGGTAAGTATCTTCCCCTTTCTTCTCTTTCTCTTCTTGATTTTCCTCCATCGTTGTTGCTTGGGTTGAGTTGATGAACCGTCGGATTGGGTAAGAACATGGCTTTCCCTATTCTGAACCAGTCATGAGCCTTTCTCCTTATTTTGTCGGCCATTGGCAGCTGTTGCCACTGTCAGGGTCATTTTCTTATCAGTGCCAAATTCTATCATCAGTCGCCAGCCCAAGATCTCATTGCCACGGTTGGATGAAGAGGGGAGGGAAGAAAGGATTGGGCTGCCCTATTTTGTAGAAGAAGAAGAAGAAGAAGAGAGGGAGAAGGCTACCTCTCTCTTCTCTCTCTTTCCTCTTTTATTTAATCTCTCTTTTGTTAAACTCTCTCTTCCCTCTTCCCTTATCTCTCTTATTTTCTCTTACTTTGATTCTCTTTCTAGGTATCTTAGTGGGTCAATGGAAGATCTTTAATTTTCTATCTGGACTATGGGTTGGTTTTAGTATGTCTTGAATTGATGTGAGTACCCTTTGGGCCAGCTTTCATCCTAATCACTATTGACTATCTTAAATCCTATATTTGACAATCCTTACTACTCTACTATCTTTATCAAGATGGGTTATCAATTTTTGACTTGACAAGTTCGGTTGCACCATCTTACTTGATTCAAATCCTAGGTGTTGTCACTCAATCAATCTTGTTCTTTTCATATACACATTTCTTTTATATCCGGCTTTGATTTTGTGGATAAGTGTAATCACCTTATCAAGAAGATATGCTGAGTAAGGGGATTGATGAATCTAATTCCTAAATCAAGGTAAATTACTAAATATTTATTTATTCATTAGTCATATATTAGGTAGGATCGAGAAATTTTGTACTAAGAATAATTTAAATTATTAGAGCTTTGAAAATAGAAACATACTAATATTTATTATTTCTTATGCTGATGGTTAATCAAAAATGAGTTTGAATTATATGGATTGATTGGACATGCTAGATGTGGACTAATAAACAATGGTGACTGAATTTTATTGGGACTTATGTCCCAAAGCTAATCGTCAGTCGATTGATAGTTGAGCTAATTATTATAATTATATATAAATTATTAGAATAATAAATATTATTAATTTTTTATCACTCTGTTTACATCTTATTTGAACTCCTATTTTGTAATGTAGTCCTTAGGACTATTTGAATTGATATAGGAGGATATATCATTTAGTCTTTAAATCCTAGTTCACCGCCAAATGATATGCTATTATTGGGATGATGGTTATATCAAGTATAGATTATTGTATGTCATATGCATTGGTTGTCCTCTTAACCAAGGAGTATAGAGACGTTGGCATAGTATGGAAGTAAGATGTAGGGGTACATTTCACTGGACATGACCAACTGTTGAGCACTCTGCTGTCAAGAGTAGCTCACAAAAGGTATGGATATAAATATCCCTCTGATTTGAGATCACCATGGTGACTTGCAAGCAATTCACTGTGCTTTGATGTCGGACTATCTGAATTTTTAATTCAGTGATGAAAGATTTTTGGACATAGTCAAGTACTTGTGAAGTCAGTATGTGAGTCAAAATAGAATTGACCCCTCCAAATAAGTAGGAGTTAATGCATCAATATATTTTAATTCAATAAAATCTCGATCGGGATAATCCATGTGATGGATTTGAAAAGTTAAATATAATGTGGATAACTTTTTTAGGGTTGACAGTTAAACTCTAAGTCACCTTGAGCATTTAGATCAAAGAGATGAATTATACGGTAACCATATGCCAATAGATTATTAAATGTTGCTTTATAATCTTTCAGCCTATTCAGATGTCAGGTACCATTACTAGATGATCATTTTGATTGGTATAGAAAGATTATTTTATACTATCAATTTAGGTTCGAACCTATAGGATCACATTCAAAAAAATCTCTGACTGATCCTGTAACTAATCGATGATTGAGAATTGTTGGTGTAGAAATCCACCGGCGTCGGAGAAGCTGGAGTCGAGGATGCCTCAGTCGCCGTCGGGACCTGCAAAAGGAAGTCTAAACCAGAGTTGGGGTTGCTCCGACAAGATCCTCCGATGCTCAAGTCAGTTCTCTGCCTCAACAAGAATGGAGTGCTCGAACAAAAATTTTAACAGAGTTTTGAGATAGAGACTAGAGCTTAGAAATAACGTATCTGGGGATCCCTATTTATAGGGAGAGGGTGTAACAAACTGATAGCGACGCCTGCAACCGCCTGATAGTGGGCCGTTCAGGGCCATGAGTGGTTTGTTACGGAGAGTAGTGGAATGGAGTCGTGGCTATCACTGTGGCTTGCCATGTGGAGTCTGTTGTGGAGCATGGTGTGGTGTCTGTTGTCGTGACTTGCCAGAGCATGATGGGGCCACGTGGGATCCATTACAGAAAATAGAGCAGAATCGTGGCCATTACTATGACATGTCAGAGAATCTGAGCCTGTCGACTGACGCTCGTGGAGGTATCTGGAGGAGCGAAATAGCTCTCTGTCTGAGGGAAGCTCGGATGTCTGAGAGGAGCTCGGGCGTCTGAGAGAAGCTCGGGTGTTTTCGAGGTTGCCGACGAAATTGCTGTCAACAGGTGCCTTGGGTGTTAGCGCGGTAGGTCAAAATCATTTTATTGTAGAAGTCCGGCTGGGGTTCGCCCAACGCAGAACTTCTTGGAAAGCTGTTGTTGGGAGGTCCGATTTCATGAGGAGTTCGGCTGATGGTCGACTGCTTGGCTGAATTCAGGTGTCGTAGAAGCCTGTCTGTAGGAGGGACCAGTAGAACACTGTTGGAGCCCGACTGGAGTCGCTGAAGGTCGGTCGACGCTGTAGGAGGTCGACGGTAGGAGAGGCATGGAAGACACCGGAAGTGGTTGGTCATTGGGGAGAGTCTTGCTGCTGGAGCCCATCCGTCGTAGAAGCTTGCTCGAAATCTACCAGCTGCAGGAGTTCGATCGGAGCCTGACTTTTGTAGAAGTTCGGATGGGACGCTTATTGATGAAGCCCGATCGGGGTCCGCCTGCAATAGGAGTCCTAGGAAGGCTTCATTAACAATAGAAGCGCGGGTGGAGGCTTACAGTAGAAATCCGACGTAGGCCGCCCGTAGTAGAAATTTGAAATAGATCACTCGTAGTTGAAGTCGGAGTGGACCGCCTGTGGTAGAAGTTCGGAGTGACCCGTTCTTCGCAGGAGCTCGGAGTTGACCGCTCTTGGTGGGAGCTTGGAATGTTTAGGCCTCGTCGAAATCCGGACGAGATCTACCTGCAACAAAAATTTGGAAAAGGAGTCCATCTCCCGTAGGAGTCTGGAGGGAATGAATCGGCTCCCGTAGGAGTCCGGGTAAAGTGTACCTGAAATGAGAATTCGGGGTAGAGGTCTGGCTCCAGTAGGAGTCCGGTGGAAGTTTGCCTGTAATTGAAGTTCGACTCTCGTAGGAGTTCGGGAAGAAGTTCAGATTGGAGTCGATCGTGGTTGAACAGGATCTGAAAGGGGTCCGGGGAACGGTTGATCATTATAGAAGGTCGGCGGTAGTGGAGT
>KE506131.1:96797-109681 GCA_000441515.1 Elaeis oleifera
CTACTCAGATCATCTAATCTAACATGCAATGACTGAATAAAAATCAGATTTAGAATAAATAATTTAGATCTAACCTAAATAATAAATAATCAGATCTAATAATATATAATCAGATCTAAAAGTATATTAAATCATATCATAAGAAATCTGGCTTTGATACCAATTGAAGTAAAAGTACAACAGTGCTATGCATGTAATTTTAAAATTTTACACAACAGATATGTTAAATTAAATAATTTAATCTAATGTACATACATAAGATCTAATCTATACTACCATGTCAAGATTTATAATATGATTTAACATGCATTTAAGATCTGAAATAAAAATCTGTATCTATCTAATCGATGCTGCAATCTAGATCTAACCTTTAGATCTATCACAAACAATCAAAATAGTTCAGAAACCATTATCGAACTGTAGACTTCTGATCTCTACTGGTCCAACACTTGGATAGATACTCCTTCAGGTTGCTCGTAGCCACACAAAGATGTCTGGCCTCTACAGAATATCTACATGAAGATCGATGCAGATCAGGCTTTTTGGAAGTGCTAGGTTGCAAGGATCTTCAAGGTTGATGTCTCCTTCTTCTTCAAATTCTTGGATGCTCCAAAGAAGAGAAGATCTAGAGGAGGAAGAGGAGAGAAGAGAGAGCTCTAGAGAAAAATAAACCAGCAAAGGAACTCATATATGGTGTCCACTATTGGAGCCCCCTTTAAATAATAAGGGCTAGGGTTTTGGGTCAAAGGGAAAGGGCGCCAAAGAGTCCATGCCAAAATAATTTTGAGCATCCCAAAATTTTCAAGAATGGGTGGTTGGCTTGAGGAAGAGATCTGCTATCTCACATGCCCAAAAACACTTCAAAAAATTTAGAAAAAATCCATAGGCGCCACCCTTTTATCCAAGTATAAAAAATCTCTTTTTTCTTATCTTCTTATCTCTAATTTGGATCGCATTCAAATTAGACAGGAGATAAGATCATGACTCATCATGCTTTGCCACCCACTCTCATTGTGCCTTCTCCCATCATGCCAAAAATCTCAAGTCCAAACCAATTTGGCATTGAGAACAAGCAAATGGGTCCAAGGTGGTGCAAGGATAAGAGATAGAGTCCTTGTTTGGCTTGGACTCTTCATTTTCAAATTAATTTTAAACCAAATCAAATCTGATTTGAACCTAATAGTAGAAATAAATCTAATCTAATTAGGAGTTTAATTATCTCAATAAATTTTAACCCAATTAGGAATTAGCTGAGCCCAAGTTCTGATCAAATCAAGATCAAATATTTCTTGCAATCAGGTTTGATCAAATCAAACCCAATCTAAGTCAAACTGAATCTAATTCAATTAGACTTGATCCAAAGCTCTTTGCTCAATCAAATTGAGTCAATTAACAATCTAATTACTAATTAATTTTCTATTAATAGTAGAGTTTCAATCTAGTGGGACTCTCTTTCAGAGTCCCAATCCAAGTGGAACTCTTCACCAGAGTCACAATCCAATTAGACTCTTTAGCCATTAGACTTGACCTAATCTTCTAATATGTGTGACCCCATAGGTTCGAACCTAAATCGATAGTATAAGAATAATTTTTATACTAATCGATGTAACCATCTAATAATGAGATCCGATGTCCGGATAGGATGAAGGATTGCAAAGTAATATTCTAGAATCTACTGGCGTATGGTTAACGTATAATTTATCCCTTTGACCCCAATACTTAAGGTGACTTAGGGTTTGACTGTCAACCCTAATTTAGTCGACTACATTATATTTTAACCTTTCAAATCTATCACATAGATTATTCTGATCAAAATTTTATTAAATTGAAATACACTGATGTATATCTCCTACTAATTCAGAGGGGTTAATTCTATCTTGACTCACATACTGACTTGATAAGTACTTGACTGTACCTAATAATCATTCGTCACTGAATTAAAATTCAAATGGTCCGATACTAAAATATAGTGAGTTGCTTACAAGTTACCATGATGATTTCAGGTCTAAGGGGTACTTATACCCATACCCTTCATGAGCTACTCTTGACAGCAGTGTGCTCAGCAAATGGTCATGTTCGGTAGAAATGTACACCTACATTCCACCTGCATGCCATACTAGTATCTTCACACTTTTTGATTAAGAGGACAACCAACCTATATGGCATACAATGATCTATACTCGATAGTACTAGCATCCTTTTAATAGCATATCATTCGATCGCGAATACGTTTTAAGATCTAAACGACAAATCCTTCTTTGTCAATTAAATAGTCCTAAAGACTTCATCATAATACAGGAGTTCAAATAAGATGGACCAAATGTGATGAAAAAGTCAAATAACTTTTATTAGTAAAATTTATATACAATTACAAATTTGAGCACAATCATCAACAGGTTGACGATTGATTTTGAGACACATTTTCCAACATTCTCCATGTAAGAAGTATTCTTTCGTGAATTTTTCTCATGCCCAAAAGTGAGTGTTGCCACTTTTTGATCTCCTTTGAATTAGAATTTGGTTGTTTAAAATCTAAGTTCAAATGGTTTGCATTTGGATTTGAACTTGGAGTCCAAATCAAGTTGGACTCTTCCTTAAATGCTGACCACTTTTCTCCAAGCATGAAATTGGTTCTTGCATGAATTTTTTCCATACCCAGAAGTGCTTTGTTGCCTCTTCTTTGGTTTCATTTGGATGAGGATAAATTTGGTTAATCATTTGAATTCAAAGGGTTTGAATTTGATTTGAAAATAAACTAAAACTTATCCTTATCCTTACCTTGGTGCCACCACCTTTGGAAGGCTGAGTTTTGTATGATGATTTGAGAAGAAAATTAAAAGAATAGTGCCCCACAAGCCAATCTCATGGGATGTGATGGGATATTTCTTCATTATCTTTCTGCTCATTTGCATGACATTAGTTATTTTATTTATATGAGGTATTATGTTTTATCATTTGCTGTATCATTTTTTTATATGATTATGATAAACTCCATAGATTAGGATAATGATTTCAGGACCATGATAAGATCATGCTACTGAGATCTAAAATCTTGATAATCTCAATCTAAAATATTTTCAGTCGTTGGATCTTCGAGTCGGAGATCGATGACTCCGATGAGACTGGTACATCATACGTATGCTCGACGGAGAGGATGGTTGATCTCACAACCACTTGTGTGGTGATACTAATACAAGGATGTAGGTGCTCATTAGAGAATGAGCTTATTGAACAGACCTATGAAAGAATATTTGATGGAGCCTTACAGCATGTTAGCAGATGGCTCTTCAGTAGGAGTGATGCGTGTGATCCTTTGACTTGAGATCATCATGGTACCTTTTGTGCATGGACCCTTACTTTGGTTTATTCCCTAACACACCACTTTGAGTTGTGTGTGAGATATTTTAGCTATGACAAAGTGTGTATGGAGGTTTTGAGTGGTCAACAAAGAATCGATCACTCCTTGTAGGAGGAGAGAACATCTTATGTGATCTCATAGGATGGTGACTCTGAGAGTCTCTAGCTAGAGCAGGGATGAACAGTAGAAATAATTTCTACTGGTTCATCAACTGAGTCATCATCATCAAATCGAGATACATATGGTTAGGTATTTGGATTTGATATATTTTCATACCCATAGCCTTTCTGAGATGTGTGATCGAAGGATTGAATTACACGATAACTCACCATGAAAGGATAATTCTGATATTTTTATCAAATTCTAAATCTTTCAGGTAGTCATGACACATTGCTAGACATCAATCTTGACTTGTGGACTCAGCAGAATTAAAAAATTTAATTCTAGAATTAATTTGAAAGAGTCCTAGTTGATTAGGACTCTCAAGCTGACCTAATCCAATCGGATTAGGGTTACGTCAAGAGTTTGGATCCACTACTGGTTAGATTTGAAATCCAATGGATCACACACAATAAAATTTGATCTTGATTCAATCAATTTAAATTTATTATAAATTTAATGGGTTAATTAAATTGCTAGCACATGAATTAACCCAAGTTTTCAATTGGGTTCAGTGCAAAGGTGTTTGTGCTAACCTAGACTTGATGCCTTGACCTAATATGATTGAGTTTGGACCTATTTTTAAATAGGTAGCTTATCTGGTTTTTAATAGAAGAGTTTCATTTAAATCCATCTCCTCTACATCAAGCCACATGCCCAAATTAATTAGGCAGCCCATTTAATTAGGCATTGGAGAAGAGGAGTCCTCCTTTACTCCTCTTAAAATTCTTACCAATTTCTCCATGCGTTTCTTAATCCCACGCACCATCTAATGACCATTGGGATTTCTAGGCATGGAAGAGGAGTTCTTCTCATGGAAGGAATTTGGATGCCACAAAATTTAATGGGACACCATATATGCGTTGATATGGAAGAGTCCATGATTTCATGGACTCTTAGTTTTCCATGCCCTCCTTTTATTCCACGTACCATTTGATGGTTCTGAAAAATTATTGGCATAGAAGTGGTGGAGTCCTTCTGCTTGAAGGCTCTTCGACACCCAAAGTTTTCATATAAGAAATTTAATCTTGGTGGAAGTCTAGGGAAGCTGCATGAGATGCTATGCGCCAAACAATTATTTCTCCCTAAAAACCTCTTAATTTGACATGTCAATTTTATGGGACATCAGATGGAAGAGTCCTTCTACTTCTTGACTTCTCCATGCCATTTAATATTGTGGTGATTTATTTCATCATGTGGAGAAGTTGGGATGCCAAGAGTTGGCGTCACTTGGATTGCTTGGTGCCCCTTTGTTACCTATAAATAAGGGGGCACTATTCCTTGTTTGGGACATCCTATATCTAGGTGAATTTGGCATGATAATGATAGGGAAAATACAAGATAAAGTCTGAAAAAAATATAAGAAAAGAGGTAGAGAAAATAGAAAGGAAGGGAGAAGAAATTTGAAAGCATGTGATGCTTGTCCAAAAAAATCAGTTTGTTCAAGTGTTGAACATCTGATTTAATTTTATGTGTTGTGATCTTTTAGAAAGGGATTCCTAAAGAGGTTCTAGTGGAGGTCAAAAAGCTATACAAGTGTTGGTGCAGCTTGTTCTTGGAAAGGATAGTCGACAGCATGCTTGCGAAGAAGGTTGCAACACCATGACGAGTTGGGAAAGGCCCTGACCAATCCTGTGTGAATCCCCATTGGAGGACTTTTGCTTTGGAGTCTCATGGAGATTTCAAAATCATCAATTCATGATCTTCATGGTGGTATATGACTTCTGATCTTCTCTTCATATGCTTGATTTTGTGATTTGATTGTAATCATCAAGGGGTTTCTTGGGTTTTTGAGTTCCGATGGTTGTGTTTAAATGTTAAACCTTGTTTTCATTATTGTATGCATGTTAAAAAATTTTAAAATCTATATTTCACTGCATTATCGAAATCCAACAGTGGTATCAGAGCCACCCTATAGATTCAGTCAAATTTCATGTTATTTTTGTGATATGGATTAGATCCAATTCGAACTATATCAAAATTAATTTTTTTTGATTAATATTTCATTGATGATTTTGATGCATTTTATTTTGATAAAGTGTTTTCGATTCATGATCAAACCTTGGATATAAAATTTCATGGTTTATAGACTTGTGTTACAAGTTTAATTTAGATCCTATGATCTATTTTTTGATGGAATTGAAATTTAGTGCATGTGATGCGCAGGGGCCTTGGAATGCTGCATATGGATGTACATTGCCAAGGACTAAGATTTTTACATTTGATGCATTTACTTAAGATCCAAGGGCCGACCACCATGTTATCAAATACTCACCATTATGGATCGACCAACTTGGTTGTTGCCCGAGGCATGCATGGGGTCAAAAAATTTTGGTCATGAAAAGGATGCATCAGATATCAATTAGGATTTTTGCTGATGGATTGATTTAACTATAATTCATTATTCTAATATGATTAGAGTTTAATGCTTATAGATTAAATCAAAATCATTGTTCTAATTTGATTTGAAGCTAAGTTTAATTTTGGTTAATCAAATTTGTCATTTGCTTAATTGGATTAGGGTTTGAGTTATAGGTGACCGAATCTGAGTTGACCTAATTGAATTAGGTCTAACCTAAGAATTAGTCAACTCAACTTAAATGAATAAAATTGATTAACTTAAAAGTTAATATTTGGGTCAAGTGTTAAACCCAAATCAAAAATCCTAGATGGGTTATATGCCTATAATTTTGAACATCTTAATTGACATGTGTTTGAATGATATCACAATTGAAATAATATGAGTTATATGTTATAATATTTTATAATTATTATAAAATACTATGTTGATTTATTATGGACTATGGAACATCCATGTGATGGATATTTGCATGAATGCTTACCTGTTAGTTGATTATATAATGCATTTGCAAGAGTTGTAATAGGGACTGGGTGTCCCTGATGCATTATATTTTCAGTCATCTCTCTTTTCTATTTTCTCAACTATTGATTAAAATTTTACATAATAATATAAATTATAGAAAAAAATTATTTGAGAACAGATTAAAATTATTTCATTCTATTTCAAATAAAGATCAAGCATTCATGGTCGTCTTCATGGTGATGAAGACTGTACTACCAGGCTTTTGGAGAGCTGAGGTGCATTAAGATTGACCATGAGATGGTTCAATCTATATGCACCTAGGATTAGACCCTTAGATCATCTTGTGGCTTGAATGATTTTCAAAGTCCATAACTATTTATTTTCCTTGATATGCTCATATATGCTGGTAATTTAAAATTAGAATCTAAATTGTATATGATGCATGATTAAATGTTAAGGATGTGCTTGAGATCTAAATCTCTCAATTAAATTATATTAAGTCTTAATGACAAAGTGTTAAGAACACTATCCATACTTTTTTTCATGCTAAGTCACTATTATGTCAAGAACCATAATAGGCTTGTTGTGCTATCCATAACGCTTGCTGTGGGAACTGGCATAATACTGTCTTGGTACATAATGAAGCTATTTATATTTAGCTCATACTAAGTCAATAGAGTATATCAAAAATTGTAGTGAGTTTATTGTGCTATCCACAAAGCTTGCTATAGTGATTGGTATGATGTTGACCTAGTGATGCTTATGGCATATTCTGGTAGTGCTGCCTTATTGTGCTATCCACAAGAGTAGTATTATTTAGGTATGATTATATAAGATTGAAAGGTACGATTTAACTAAAATACTATAGTTTGTTGTGCTATCCATAAGGCTATAAATATTTTAGAGGCAAAAGTTATGTTGAGAGTTGCATGAGATGCAATGAGTAAAGAGTTACTAACCTTTGAACTCATAGGAGCTTGTTGTGCTATCCACAAGGTTTTTATGAAGAATTGAGATCTCAACCCCACTAAGAAACTTCATGATAAGATTCTTCGATTTCATACTTGAGGGTTATGAAATTCATTAAAATAGTGGGAGACACAATTAGATAAAAATTTTCGTCTAACTTGTGCATGTCATAATGAGTAGTCCTGTTTATATTCTTATATATACATTTGTATCTTTACATTCACTACTTAGGATATCTTTAAAATTGACCGAATGTCATGAAATAGTTAAAGAATAAAAGGTGAAGAATGTCTTCACTATAGGTAACTAATATCGATACAAGATTGATGAGCAATAAATTGCAAGAATTGTCCTACAAATGTGAAGCATTAGATGGATGCAAAAGTTGTATCTGCTAATAGTTTGTATGTGATACAAATTAATAATTCGTTGAGTGTTTCAGCTTTAAAATTTTTAGTATGTGATACCTTATATAGGTTCCATTTATGCAAAGTGTTTGCTGAACCTATAAAGCTGAAGTGAGGTGACTACTTACTTTTGGCACTAATGGATAGTCCATTGATGCTAAAGATGTAGAAACCTATTTATTTAGAAACTAGTAGACCATTGTTTATCAAAATATTATTTCAATCCTTATGTTATTGTAACATAGATTTGAAATTAATAGAGTAAAAGTTACTCTCTCTCTGATAAATTTTACTGTTATGATCTTATATTTCTGTCACTCAACGATGTTGTTCTTCATGTTAATAAGAATAAAAAATAAATATGTGATGATCACATGTCTTAAGGCAAACAAGATATTAGGTCTTGAACATATGGATGTTCGAAGGCTAATAATATTTTGACCCAGAGATTGACACTTCATATGTGATATTATGTATTTTCTAAAATACTTCACAAATATTATTATCTCATTTCGAAAAATATCCTAGAAATTACTATAGATATTTCGAATTAGATACTATCTAAATCTATTACGAGCACTCCATATGAGATATGAAAAAGGTAAAGATAGGTTGCCCAACTTATATGAAAAGAATTGATGTACATAAATTTGTGTTAGAACAGATTTTTATTAGTTTATAGGTTATCCTAATAGAATAGTGTGTGATACTATTTCTACCATCCTACTCGATAAAAGGTGTTTTGTCAGTAGGTATGCTACCTTTCAGGAAAAAAATTTTTTCTAAAAGGGGACAGTGGGAGGATAATTGAACTTGAGAAGTTCAAGACCTATAAACTATCATATCTTAACCTATGGAGTGTCCATAAGGTAATCCTCGACCAGATGTCCCCAGTGATGAGGCACGATCATGATACACACCTCCTCATCGAAAGGTCAATACGAGTGTGTAATGTACCACTCGAAATATGGATTTGTCATTATGAATGGCAGCACACCATACATCATTGTAAATGATATTTATTTGACCCATTCGGAGATTGTCATGAGTAGAGACTATGACAGTTGGCTTGAAACCTTGACATCCGAAATTGACTCCCTGTACATCAACCAAGTGTGGACTATGGTTGAAGCACCTATGGGTATGACCCAATAGGTTGCTATCAGGGATGCCTATTCGGATTTTTACTATTGCCACACACCATCTAAAGAAGTTGTCTCTAGTGGGAGGGCAAATGCTTTATGAATTCAGGTAGTTTATGAGGAGTAGGTACTTCTATTTTTTGATGAGACGGTCAAAATATTTACTTCATCAAATATAGATGAACCATGTATGTGTGCAAGAAGATAAGTGGGAGTCCCACTAACTTCTTGGTTATGTATGTGTGAGACATACAGTATATTGGGATGATGAGCCCGATATTGCACTCGATCAATATCTTGCTTATCATAGAAGTTTTCATGCAAAAAGGACTTGGATTAAGTATCCAATATATTTGACATCTATAAGGATAGATGTAAGTAGATGCAGGGTTTGTCCCAGTCTAGGTACATCGAATTTAATGTTGAAAGGATTCAACATGAATGGGTGTAAAGGTGTTTACTTACCCATACATTCAATGTACCAAGCCTGATGTGAATTATGCCTTGCATATAATCATTGATTTTGGACTGATCCATGATATGATCTTTTGAAAACTGTGAAAAGCATTCTCAAAGTACTTGAGAAGTACTAGAGGAGCAGTGAATTGAAAAAGTTTCAAACAACATACTGTATTGTTTCAGTTAAATGTTGTTAGTAAAGATTGCTTAGGAAAGGTGCTTGATGAAGGATTCATCATTAAGTTGGGTCTGGTCTCATCGAGTACCCATGCACATCCTAGGCACTTTCACCTCATTCATGATATGATCATAAAATGAGCTAATATTAAAGAACAGTATAATAGGATCAGTTCACTAAGCCATACACAGTAGTAGTGTAATCGCCATCCTGATTGCACAGGTATCAGGTATAGGGGTGATTGACTTTAGTGCAAGTGAGAGATTGAAAGAATAGTACCTCACAAGCCAATCGCATGGGATGCGATGGGATATTTCTTCATTATCTTCCTGTTCATTTGCATGATATTAGTTATTTTATTTATATGAGGTATTATATTTTATATTTGCTGTATCATTTTTTTATATGATTATGATAAATCTCATAGATTTGGATAATGATTTTAGGGCCATGATGAGATCATACCAGTGAGACCTAAAATATTGATAGCCTCAATCTAAAATATTTTCAGTCGTTGGATCTTCGAGTCAGAGATCGATGACTCTGAATAGACTGGTACATCCTATGTATGCTCGACGGAGAGGGTGGTTGATCTCACAACCACTTGTGTGGTGATACTAATACAAAGATGTAGGTACTCATTAGAGAATGAGTTCATTGAACTGACCTACAAAAGAACATCTAATGGAGCCTTACAGCATGTCAGCAGATGATTCTTCAATGGAAGTGGTGCATGTGATTTTTGACCTGAGATCACCATGGTACCTTATGTGCATGGACCCTTACTTTGGTTTATTCCCTAGCATACCACTTTGAGTTGTGTGTGAGATATTTTGGATATGGTAAAATGTGCATGGAGGTTGTGAGTGGTCAAAGAATCGGTCACTCCTTGTAGGAGGAGAGAACATCCTATATGATCTCATAGGATGGTGATTCTGAGAGTCTCTAGTCAGAGCAGGGATGAACAGTAGAAATAGTTTCTACTGGTTCATCAATCGAGTCATCATTATCAGATCGAGATACATATAGTTAGATATTTGGTTTGACATATTTCCATACCCATAGCCTTTCTGAGATATTATGTGATCGAAGGATTGAATTGCATGGTAACTCATCACGAAAGGATAATTTTGATATTTTATCAAATTTTAAATCTTTCAAGTAGTCATGACACGTTGCTAGACATCAATCTTGACTTGTGGACTCGACAAAATTAAAGACTTTAATTCAAGAATCAATTAGGAAGAATCCTAGTTGATTGAGACTCTCAAGCTGACCTAATCCAATCGGATTAGGGTTATATCGAGAGTTTGGATCCACTGCTGGCTAGATTTAGAATCCAATAGGTCACACACAATAAAAATTTGATCTTGACCCAATCAGTTTAAATTTATTATAAATTTAATGGGTTAATTAAATTACTAGCACATGAATTAACCCAAGTTCTCAATTGGGTTCAATGCAAATGTGTTTGTCCTAACCGAGACTTGATGCCTTGACCTAATGTGATTGGGTTTGAACCTATTTTTAAATAGGTGGCTTATCTGATTTTTAATGAAAGAGTTCTATTTAAATCCATCTCCTCCACATCAAGCCACACACCCAAATTAATTAGACGCCCCATTTAATGAGGCATTGGAGAAGAGGAGTCCTTCACCTTTACTCCTCTTAAAATTCTTACCAATTTCTCCATGTGTTTCTTAATCCCACGTGCCATCTGATGACCATTGGGATTTCTAGGCATGAAAGAGAAGGAGGAGTCCTCATGGAAGGAATTTGGATGCCACAAAATTTAATGGGACACCATATATGCATTGATATGGAAGGTCCATGATTTTATGGACTCTTAGTTTCCATGCCCTCTTTTTATTCCACGTACCATTTGATGGTTCTAAAAAATTATGGGCATAGAAGTGGAGGAGTCCTTCTGGTTGAAGGCTCTTCCACACCCAAAGTTTCCATATAAGAGAATTTAATCTTAGTGGAAGTCTAGGGACGTTGCGTGAGATGCTATGTGCTAAACAATTATTTTCTCCCTAAAAACTTCTTAATTATGACACGCCAATTTTTTTGGGACATCAGATGGAAGAGCCCTTCTGCTCCTTAACTTCTCCATGCTATTTAATATTGTGGTGATTTATTTTACTGTGTGGAGAAGTTGGGATGCCAAGAGTTGGCGTCACTTGGATTGCTTGGCACCCCTTTGTTACCTATAAATAAGGGGCGCTATTCCTTGTTTGGGACATCCTATATCTAGGTGAACTTGGCATGAGAATGAGAGGAAAAAGGCAAGATAAAGTTTGAAAAAAATGTAAGAAAAGAGGGAGAGAAAATGGAAAGAAAGGGAGAAGGAAATTGGAAAGCATATGATGCTTGTCTAAAAAAATCAGTTTGTTCAAGTGTTGAACATCTGATTTAATTTTATGTGGTGTGACCTTTTGGAAAAGAGTTTCTAAAGAGATTCTAGTGGAGGTCAAGAAGGCATACAAGTATTGGTGCAACCTATTCTTGTGAAGGATAATTGACAAGTGCGCTTACGAAGAAGGCTGCAGCACCATGACGAGTTGGGAAGGGCCCTGACCAATCCTGTGTGGATCACCGTTGGAGGGCTTCTACTTTAGAGTCTTGTAAAGATCTCAAGATCATCAGTTCATGGTCTTCATGGTGCTATATGACTTCTGCTCTTCTCCTCATATACTTGATTTTGTGATTTGATTATAATCATCAGGGGGTTTCTTGGATTTTTGAGTTTCGATGGTTGTGTTTAAATGTTAAACCTTGTTTTCATTATTGTATGCGTGTTAAAAATTTTAAAATCTATATTAAACTGCATCACCAGAACCCAATAGGAATGGCATGAGAAATGTCTCACATCTCGACTCTTCTAATGCCCCTCTTGGATAAGAACAAAGTGGTTTTGGTTTGAATTCAAAATGATTTGAATTTGAACTAAGTTGAATCACTTATCCTTATCCAATCTCTTCTCCATGCCCACCTTAAATTCTTCTCATTTTTATGCAACAATAGTGTTGAATTTTATCATGAAAAAATTTTTCTGAGAGAGAGGGGGTGTGAAATAGAGAGAGAGCCGGCTTCTGTGCGTGAGAAACAGAGGAAGAATCGTTCCTCTTTGGGCATGAGGTCTAAGGTGGGTTCTAGGATTTCGGCTCTAGATTTTGTGTGAGAGAAAAATACAAGAGTGTGTTGTTCCAATGTCCCACACTGCCACCTCCTCTTATAGCTGCATCTTCTGATCTGAAAGAGTCTAGGTGATCCAAAGAAAGGAGCTTGAATAGAGCCTTCGACGTGAGCTAGCACTCTCAGAAAGGACAATCCGATCAGGTCTTCAAGTGGACAACCTGTAGAGGCTAGACTGTTGGGAATAGTA
>KE506131.1:117895-129315 GCA_000441515.1 Elaeis oleifera
ACTAATTAGATTTTAATTTTCTTTTGTAGTTATAACCACCACCTTGTCACTCCAGTCACTATTAGATAGTGATAATTAATGGGACCCAATTTCAATAGTTGATATCAAAACTAAAATAGTCCTGAACCATGAATGGATCTTATATGTGTTGACGATCTGATATTCGAGGAGCCAGCTCTGAATACCCGTAGTATGGTTCGAGATACTTATCAGAAGTAGCTCAATGATCGAATTATGATTTGTTGCATTATGCTGGCAGCAATGAATGATGAGTTCAGCCACAGATTCGAGAATGCTCAGCTATAGGATATGTTACAAATATTGAATAAGTCCTTTGGCATGTCCAACGATGTTGAGAGGCACAAGATAAGTTGTACTATCTTTAATGCTCGAATGAGGAAATGGACATCAGTCACTGATCATATACTATGCATGTCGAGATGATTGAGCACCTGAGCAAGCTCGACTTTTTTCTGCATGAGCAGTTGGGGAAGGATGCCATTTTGAACTCTTTGCCTAAATCATACCTTCTTTTTTTACTCATTATCGAATGACAAAGCCTGCAGTCAACTATCACGATTTGCTAGGATTGTTGTAGAACTTTGAGAAGGATCATTAGCTCCACAAGGAGTCGATGAATATGGTGGGAGGTTCTTTTTTAGATGTTGACCCTTTAAGAAAGAAAGAAGAATAAGAAGAATAAGAAGAAGGTGCAAAATGCTGGGGCACCCAAGCCCTCTCAAACCAAGAAACCTAAGTCCGACCAGAGTCAAATGGAATGCTTCTATTACAAGAAGCAAGGGCACTAGAAGAGAAACGGTCCTCAGTATATTGCCTCTCTAGATCCAAACAGATCGAGAAAGAAGCAAGCTGTTGCTGGACAAGGTAATCATATGATAACACCTTGTAATTTCTCAATTTATGATTTTACTATTTGGGTATTAGATACCGAAAGTCTTTTTAATATTTGTAATTTATTACAGGGTCTGCAGGTTAGTAGGAGATTTGAAGAAGACGGAAAATTCCTTAATGTTGGAGATAGAAGATTAGTTCCAATTCTAGCATTAGGGATTATTAAGCTTGTATTCAATTTAAATGTTATTGTTCTTAGTGAATGTTAGTTTTGTCTTTCATTTTTATTGAAATTATTTCTGTAGGCTTTTTGGCCATATACGGTTATGAGATTTCAATAAAAATTATTTTAATATCATTATGAATGATGTTAATGTGATGAATGGATAGCTGAACAATAAAATTTATATATCATCACAACCTATTAGTGTAATATATACATCCGGTAAATACCCTAGAATTGATGATGTCATCGATATCTATCTTTGGCACTGTAGTTAGGTTATATTAACAAGAATAGAATAAACAGGTTGACTCAAGAGAAAATCTTCGAAGTCAGTGATTATGAATCACTTCTAACTTGTGAATCCTATCTTCTTGAAAAATGACCAAGTCATCTTTTACTGAAAAGATGAGTGAGCCAATGAAGTTCTAGGTCTGATATATACTGATGTATGTGGACCCATGAACATGAGTGCCAGAGATAGGTATTATTATTTTATTATATTTACAGATGAGCTATCGAGGTATGGGTATATCTATTTAATGACACATAAGTCTGAATCGTTTGAAATATTCAAATGATTCCGTAATGAAGTAGAGAAATAAATTAAAAAGAGTATTAAAACTCTTCGATCTGATTGAGGATGTGAATACGTCTCTAGTAAATTTTGACATACTTAGAAGAGAATGAGATTCTCTTATAGTGGACTCCTCTTGGAACACCATAGCATCATGATATTTCGAAAAGGAGGAATCAAATCCTATTAGACATGATTCGGTCCATGATAGGCTTTGCAAGTCTACCGATCTCCTTTTAGGATTATGCATATTGAGAATTATGTCTCAAAATCAATCGTCAGTCTATTGATGATTATGCTCATATTTGTATATTATATATGAATTTTATTAATAAAAGTTATTTAATTTTTTTATCATATTTTGTTCATCTTTTTTGAACTTTTGTGTTGTGATGAAGTCCTTAGGACTATGTTTAATTAATAAAGAAGGATTTATCGTTTAGTCCTTAAAATATATTCACGACCAAATGATATGCTGCTAATAGGATGATAGCAATATCAAGTATAGATCGTTGTGTTCCATATGGGTTGGTTGTCCTCTTAAGTAAGGAGTGTGGAGACACTGGTATGGCATGCAGGTGGAATGTAGGACTACATTTGCACCGAACGTGGTCAAATACTGAGCACTCTACTATCAAGAGTAACTCACGAAGGGTATGGATGTAAATATCCCTTCGATCTGAGATCATCATAGTGATTTGTATGCAACTCACTATACTTTAGTGTTGGACTATTAATTTTAATTCAATGATGGAAGATTTTTGGGTGCAGTCAAATACTTATCAAGTTGATGCGTGAGTCAAGATGGGATTGACTACTTTGAATAAGGAGTTAATGCATCAGTGTATTTCAATTTGATAAAATTTTGATCAGAATAATCCATGTGATGGATTTGAAAGGTTGAAATACAATATGGTTGACTATTTTAGGGTTGACAGTAAACCCTAGGTCATCTTGAGCATTAGAGTCGAAGGGATGAATTATATAGTAATCATACATCAGTAGGTTCTAGAATGTTGCTTTGCAATCTTTTGGCCAATACGGATGTCGGATCCTATTGCTAGATGGTTACATCGATTAGTATAGAAATTTATTCTTATACCACCGACTTAGATTCGAATCTATGAGGTCACACATATTAGAAGTTTCAGTTTGATCAGATGGTTGAAAAGTCCCACTAGATTGGGACTCTAGTGAAGAGTCCTACTGGATTGGGACTCTGGAGCAGAGTCCCACTGGACTTGGACTCTACTATTAATAGAGGATTTATTAGCAATTAGATTGCTAATTGATTCAATTTGATTGAGCAAAAAGGTTTGGATCAAGCCTAATTGAATTGAATTTAGTTTGACTTGGATTGATTTGATTAGATTAAGCCTAATTGCAAGGAAACTTGTTCTGATTTGATCAGGATTTGGATTCAGTTAATTCCTAATTGGGTTAGAAATTTACTGAGAAGATTATGATCCTAATTAGATTAGGTTCCTTTCTCTCATTGGATCCAAACTAAATCTGATTTGGATTGGAATCAAATTAAGAATGAAGAGTCTCATTGGATCCAAACTAAATTTGATTTGGATTGGAATCAAATTGAGAATGAAGAGTCCTAGCCAACTGGGACTCTCTCCCTTGCACATGTCCTAGGTCCCATGCCATTCCTTACATGCAAAAATAAGTTTGCATGAAATATTTTGGGTGCAATAAAGGAGGGTGCAGAGAGGGATGGGCGGCATTCATGATGAGTCATGGTCCTTATCTCCTTCCTAATTTGAATTGGATCTAAATCAAAGATAAGGAGATAAGAAAGAAAGAAATCTGATTTCTTGAAAACTTTTGATGGTGCCAAATATTTTTTTTCCTATTTGCATTGAGGTGTTGGTTGGCATGAGAAAGATCTGATTTTTTTTCTCACACCATCACACAACTTTACAAAAAATTAGGATGCCCCATATGTGTTGGAGCTGCTTCCTCAGGTTGTGGACATCAGGAAACAACAAGGAACTAGTCGTGGAGGTCTTTGAAGGCCAGCAACCAAGTAAAATAAAACAGCTTTCAAGATTTCAGCAGCCTTGTAAATTCTGTCGGTAAAATTTTTTCTACGATTTGAACCCCTTCTCCATCAAATTTAAAACCCATCTTTTGAGATCTGGAAGTACTCTTGATGAAGCTTCCAAAAGATAAAAGATGAGACTTGGAACTCCTCTTAGGTGGCCAAGAGGGGGCGCACAAATGAGAGGGTGTGCACAAAGGGGGGGCACTGGTTTCTAGCGCCTCCTTTCTTTCCTTTTTGGAGTGGCAGCCAAGAAACTCTAGGTTTCTTGCTTCTAGGATGTGGATAGGACCAGAGAGAGAGAGGAAGAAAGAGAGAGAAAGTTAAGAAGAAATAATTTTATATTTTTTTGATTCATCGAGTCCAAATACAATGTATATTATATACAAGGTCAATATGATCCAACCCAAACTTCTCCTGACTAACTCAATACAAGATTACGCTCACCCAAGCCCATATACACCCATGACTTGACCCAATCTCATAATCTTGGGCTCAATTTTAGCTTAAATATAAGTTAGCCCCTCAAGGCCCAAAATCTCTAGAGCTCAAGATCCGAAAGGCTGACAGTCTTCGTCCTAGGACCCAAACTAGCTCTAGCAATCTCATGACCACCTCATGAACTTTGGATCATGGCCTTAGCCTTGGTCCCTTGAGCCTTAGGAGCACCACATAAGGCCCAACAATCTCCACCTTGATTCCTTAAGGCCTCAACCAACTCCATCCTGTCCATCAAGTACATCAATGTCACATATTTTCGAAAGTTGTCCCGTGAAAGTACCTTCGTCAGTGCATCCATTGGATTCTCCTTGGTGTGGACCTTCACCAGCTCCACCTCACCTTCTTCCACAAGCTCTCTAATCTGATGATACTTGATATCGATGTACTTCATCCTAGCATGGTAGACAAAGTTCTGTGCAAGTAATAGTACACTCTGACTATTACAGTGCACCCTGACGGCCTCCTATGCGAGTCCCATCTCCAATGCCAAACCCTTCAGCCATAGGGCCTCCTTCACTGCCTTCATAACATCAAAGTATTCCATCTCAGTCGTGGATAAGGTCATGATGGACTACAAGAATGATCTCTACGAAATGGGACCTCCAAACAGACTAAATACAAAACCTGTCATCAACTATCGGTGTCCACGTCTCCATTGAAATTCACATCTATGAACCCTCCTATCAGCCCCTGAGCCTCTTTGGATGTGTTGGAGAATCCCTCAGCACCTTCTCACTATCTGTAGCAGATGCCAACTCTAACAATACCCGTCAAGTACCTGAAGATCTCCTTCAATGCTCGTTAGTGCTCCCTGCCAGGCTGTGCCATGGACCTGTTGACCTGGCTCACTGCATAGACGAATCTGGCCTACAACACACTATGGCGTACATAAGACTCCTCACATCAAAGGCATATGGCACTCTCTCCATCTCTTAAGCCTCCATCTCAGTCTGTGGTGACATCATCTTCGAGAGTCTAAAGTGCCCGGTGAGTGGCAGCTCCGTCGGTTTGCATCATTCATCCCGAATCTCTCCAAGACCTTCCTGATGTAACCTCTATGAGATAAATACAGTACCCTCTTGTCTCGATCTCTGAAGATTTTTATGCTTAAGATCTTCCTCGCAGGCCCCAAATCCTTAATCTCAAATTCTCGAGACATGGCTGCCTTAAGTTCCTGCACAACCTTCCTACTCTTGCATGCTATGAGCATGTCATCTACATACAAGAGTAGAAATACCCTAGACCCATCCTTCAAAGATTTAATATAAACATAAGAGTCATACTCACACCTGAAAAGTTCGATGCTCCTCACATAAGAATCAAACCATTTGTACCATTACCTTGACGACTGCTTCAGTTCGTACAGTGATTTCTGCAATAAACAGACCTTCCCTTCTGCACCTGGCTCTCAGAACCCAGGTGGCTGCTTCATGTAGATGTTCTCCTCTAGATGTCCATGGAGGAACACCAACTTAACATACATCTGCTCCAGCTTCAAGTCCTGAGCTGCTACGATGCTCAGCAGCACCCTGATGGAAGTATGCCTGACAATGGGAGAGAAAACCCCATTGAAGTCATTGCCTTCCTTCTGAGAGTATCCCTTGGCCACTAGCCTCTTCTTGTACCTGTTACCTCCTTACTCTGAAGGTCCATCCTTGCATTGGTAAACCCACTTGCAACCAATAGGTTCTTCCCTTGTGGCAACTGCACCAATCACCACGTCTCGTTCTTGTGGAGAGACTGCATCTCCTCGGACATTGCTTAGATCCACCTCTCTCTGTCCTGGCTCTCTATAGCCTCTTCATAGGTGTAGGGGTTCCCATTTGCTATCACCAGAGCATATGACACCATCTCTTCGAAGCAATATCATTCTAGTTGTCTGACATTCCTTTTGAGCTTATGCAGTGCAACCCCGATATCCGTCCTAGGTCCAGTTTGCTCCTGCCGGACCTCTTAGCTTCTTTCATCCATCTGAGCTCTCTCCATCTGTGGAGACAACTTTGAGGAGTGCTCCACCTGAATATCAAGTCCTTCCGATGCACCTGCGAGTGGCAAAATAGAATAGGATGTTAGTTGTCCAGCGCTGCCCTGCTGGACCTCCTGCTGCTCCTACTGCTCCTCCATGCCATCTCGCCTTTGGAGAACTGAATTTTTATCAAAGGTGACATCCTTACTGATGACAACCTTCTTCTCTAAGAGATCCCATGGTCGGTATCCCTTAACTCCTTGCGGATATCTCAAGAACACCATCTTTCGTGACCTGGCATCCAATTTGCTCCGCTCACTAGCACCAATGTACACAAATGCCGTGCACCCAAACACCCTTAGATAGCTCAGCCCAATCTTCCTTTCAGACTATTTCTCCTCTAGAATACCACCATCTAACTTAGTATGAGGTGATTGATTCACCAATAACAGGCTGCATCCACTGTATCAACCTAGAACACCTTAGGAAGTCCTGCTTGCAGCCTCATGCACCATATTTTTTCCATAAGGATTCTGTTCATTCTCTCGGCCACCCCATTTTGTTGAGGAGTTTTTTTTATCGAGAAGTACCTTTTGATGCCACACTCCTCTCAAAAAATTTGAAACTCCTTGCTGGTGTGCTCCCCGCCATTGTCGGACCGCAGACACTTCAAGCTCCGACCTGTCTCCTTCTCCACCTCAGCTTTCCATACCTTGAATTTGGTGAAGACTTCTGATTTCTCCTTCATAAAGTAGACCCATACCTTTCTTAAGAAATCATCTATAAAGGTCAAAAAGTATCTTACCCCATTTCTGACTCAAATCGGGGTCGATCCCCACACATCAGTGTGAACTAGTTCCAGTGGGCAGCACTGCAGGCTGAACTGCTGGCAAACTGCACTCTCCTCTACTTTCTCATCTGGCATGGCTCACATATCTCTGAAATATCTCCATCCAGATCTAAAATCAGACCATGCTTGCTCAGCTCCTTCATCCCACGATCTCCCATGTAGCCTAGGCGGTAGTGCCACAATTGGTGAGTCCCCTACTGATCCTGTGTTGCTGCTGCTGCATCAGATTCTCCAGTCACCACAGATCCTTCCATCCTATAGAGGTTGTTCTCCATCCTCGTACCTCTCATCACTATCATGAATCTATTTGAGATATTCAACACTCCACTCCTGGCACGACTGCTGAAGTTGTAGCCACTCTGCTTTAGGTAACCAAGTGACACAAGATTCTTCTTTAGATCAGGGACGTGCTTCACATTAGTGAGCGTCCGCACCATCCCATCAAATATCTTCATCCGAATGCTTTCAATACCAGCAACTTGACATGGATGATCATCTCCAAGTGTCATGCTCCCTTCATCCATCTTAGTGTATGTAGCGAACCAAGATCGGTTTGGGGTGTAGTGTTGCGAACAAGCTGAATCCAGGGTCCATACATCTATATTTTGCCTGTGACCATCTGATACTACCAAGAGGTCATCCTCCACCTCACTATCAGCCATCATACTCAGCACATTAGATCCTCTCTTATCTCTCTTCTTATTTTTCCACTGTGGGCAATCTTGTTTGAAGTGCCCGATCTCGTTGCACTTGTAGCATCTAACTTCTTCTTGCTCCTGCTCTTTCGAGACTTTGACCATCTCCTTGACTTGCCTCTTTCTCTTCCTCTTCTAGATCTCTCCTCCATGGCTAAGCCCTCTTGGGGAGCACCTTCTTTGGTCAACTTCTCTCGCTGTTCATTGGACCGCAACATCGAGACCATGTCTTCATACTCCAAGGTCTCCTTGCCGTAGAGCAGCGTTGTCACTAATGGATCATAGGAAGGGGCAGCGAGCATAGCAGTAGCAACGACTTATCTTTCTCTTCCATCTTCACCTTGATGTTCAGCAACTCATTGCACATCTGGTCGAATTTTTGGATGTGACCCAAGACATCTCCACCTTCATGCATCCGAAGGCTGTATAGTCTCTTCTTCAACATCAGTTTGTTGTACATATTTTTCCTATATACATGGTGTGTAACTTCGACCACAAACCTTTTGGGATCCTCTTCTCTAACATCGAATAGAGTGCTACATCCACCAAACATCCTCTAATCATAGAACAAGCCTTCTTCTTTAGGGACCTCCATTGATGATCCGTCATCCCTTCAGGCTTCTCCTCTAATGCCTGATCCAGATATGCTTGAACCAAAGATCTTCTACCCGAACTTTCCACATGAATTTTTTTTTTTCCATCAAACTTCTCAAAATCAACCTTCATGTTGCTTCCCATGGCTGGATCCAAACCAAAACATAACAAAACTTCAAGGGATTTGAGAAATACCTTGACAGGGTCCTTACTAAAGTTTCAACCTTTGAAGATCTTCAACTTCTGGAGTCTCCTTCTTTCTCCACACAATCTGTGCTTTGATACTAATTATTGGAGCAGCTTCCCCAGGTTGTGGACATCAGGAAATAGCAAGGATCTGATTGTGGGGGTCCTTGAAGGCCAGTAACCAAGCAAATAAAACAGCCTTCAGGATTTCGGCAGCCTTGTAAATTCTATCGGTAGGATTTCTTCTGCGATTTGAACCCCTTCTCCACCAGATCTGAAACCCACCTTTTGGAGCCTGGAAGAACTATTGATGAAGCCTCCAAAAAATAAAGATAAGACCTGAAACTTCTCTTGGACGGCCAAGAGAGGGTGCACAAACCAGGGGGCGTGCACAAAGTGGGGGTGCTGGTTTCTAGTGCCTCCTTTCTTCCTTTTTGCGGTGGCAGTCAAGAAACTCTAGGTTTCTTGCTTCTAGGACATAGAGAGGACTAAAGAGAGAGAGGAAGAAAGAGAGAGAAATTAGGAAGAAATAATTTATATTTCTTTTGATTCATCGAGTCCAAATACAACGTATGTTTATATACAGGATCAATGTGACCCAACCCAAAAACTCTCCTGGCTAATTCAATACAAGATTATGCTCACCCAAGCCCATGTACACCCATGAATTGATCCAATCTCATAATCTTGAACTCAATCCTAGATCAAATATAAGTTAGTCCCTCAAGGCCCAAAATTTCTAAACCACAAGATCCGAAAGGCTGACAGCTTTTCGTTCTAGGGCCCAAACTAGCCCTAAAAATCTCATGAACTTTGGACCTTGACCTTAGCCTTGATCCCTTGAGCCTTGGGAGTACCACATAAGGCCCAACAATATGGATGTGGCATGGGACTGATTGGCACCTCCTTTTAACCCTAAACCCTAGCCCCATCTATAAAAAGGGGGTCCAATAATTGGACATCCCAGATATGTGAATTAGATGAAATTAGTTTCTTCTACATAGCGCCTCTCCTCTCTTCCTTCCTCCATTAATTTTTCTCCCTCTATAGAGTGTCTAAGAGATCAAGAGAAGAAGAAGAAGGTCAGCCATCAAAGATCTTCACAAGCTAGCACTCCTGAGGTGACTGATCAGCAACCATTCTTCGTGTGGATGATTTGTAGAGGTCGGACACCTTTGTGTGGCTGCGACTAATCTGAAGGAGATTTAATTCACATGATACAATTATGGAGATCAGCAACCTGTGCTTCGATAATGAGTTTTGAACTCATTAGATCAGGTTTGATTAGATCTAAGAGTTAGATCTAATCTAAAGCATCGATATAATCGATGTAGATTTTATTTTTTTCATATCTTAATCATATATTTAATCATATCATTAGTCTTGGTATGGTAGTTTAGATTCAATCTTGTGCATGTAATATAGGTTAAATTGTTTAATCTATTAAGATCTGCTATAAATTTAAATTACATGCATAGAACTATCAATATTTTTTCAATTGATATCAGAGTAAGGTTCTATATGATATGATTTCATATATATTTAGATCTAATTTTATATTATTTAGATTAGATCTAAATAATTTTATTTTTAGATCTGATATTTGATCAGTCCTGTATATGTTAGATTAGATGATCTGAGTAGTAAAGTACTCGAATTGAATAATCACCATGCCGTCCGGTCATAGGAGCAAGTAGGTTTATATAACCTTCTCCTCTCATTCAATGGGGTGCTCTTATGGCATGTAGGGGTGCCACTGTGAGATTTCATGAAGAAGAATGCGAAAGAAAGAACTTACTTTTCTGCAAAATCCTAGATCTTGAAATCTTAGAATTTATTGTATGTGATGCAAGTTGTAAGAAAAGTAATAACATCTAATCTTAATGATTAAAATTATTTTAATTTGAGATCATAAATAATTTAGATGTGATCTAAAAAAATTTATGATTTAATGTAAAAATATTTATATGAGAAAGAGTTTCAAAAACTTAATCTAAACCCATGTTGATACGAAACTTAATTCAGAATTAAGTGTAGAATCGATTAGATCTAGAATTGTGATTTAAGATTTAATGACATTGCATAAAATATGGAGGCATAGGTTTGCTCAAATCAGCTCCTCTTAATTAGGTTAGACCTAAAGTTAGATCAAAGAGTTAATAGATCATTTAGAGAAATTGATTAAATCTAACCAAATATTGAATTAGATTAAATCAGGCTTTCTCTAGTACCAATACAATAGTTATAGATGGTCAAGTCTATGCTTTGATTAGACTAAATGGATCTTGATTGAGGCTCAGTGGTCGAATCTGAGTCATTAAGCTGGTCGAATCGAAACTAATTAACCAATTGGTGTCTAAGGTAAGATTGACATTTCGATCGATGGTTTTAATTAGGAATGACTTATCTGATCATTTTGATGGTGTCTAAAGCAAGCTTAGCATACCCTTCTATCGATCTCATTTATCTTGCTGATTTGGTGGATTATATTTTGATTAGCCCGTTAAGTGATTTGAGTTGACCCATACTATTAAGGTTGATTAGTGTGACTGATCTAGGTGCCATTTCAACTAGCATGACACTAATCCAATTCAATGACTTAGTGAAACGATGGGAGGATTATGGTTAACTGGTTAATCTCTTCTCTTTTCTAAATTCATAAATTGAATTTTTAAATTATTAAGTCCCTAAAATGAGATAGTTATAGTGATAACTAAATCATAGCCATCTATTAAGTTGGGTGATAATGGGTCCATTAGTATGATGATCACTGGATGCCCAAAGGTCTGGTGCTCATCTACTATTGAAATTATCATTCAAAATAAGATGACTCAATCGAGTCTCTCTAGCAAGTGATCAGGTTGGCCGGTCAAAGTCATGCCTGATCATTTGGTAGTCAGATTTTTGAGTATGATCATGTTAATGG
>KE506132.1:18542-38355 GCA_000441515.1 Elaeis oleifera
CTTATCTCGAACACTTCTGGGTGAGGCAGCACTTATGGCTGTTTGCACAATTAATTGCCTTCTCTCATTCATTCTTCACAATCAATACAATATCCCTCTAGGCTGTAGTACCTTAAAGTGTTTGGTTGTGTATGTTTTGTTCTTCTTCAACCCCATGAAGGTATTAAACTAGAACCCAATATATGGTTGTGTTGTTCCCTTATATATGGAGTTGAACACGAAGGGTATAGAAGTTCGGGATCCTATTTCCAATCAGTTTTGCATTTCTCACCATGTTCTTTTATGGGAACATAAAATATTCTGCACAATATCACAGTTCCACATTCCTCCTACATCTCATATATTTTTTTACTAATCCTTCTGATTAGTTGTTCCCAAAATATTCAGCTTATGGTCCTTCAAATGAGTTCATTCATGCTACTCCTACAGCTTCTCTTGAGGCATTGGCTCTGTTAAATGATCCTAACTACAATCCTTCCTGCTCAACCAAGTTGTCTCTACCCTCTTCTTATCTTTCATCACTTTGACGCTCAACTCGGGTAAGGGAACCATCCATTCATCTTCGTGATTATCGTTGTTTTCCACTCTTATTTCATTGTATGAGCCAAAGTCCTATTGTTAGGCTAGTACTAAACCCGTTTGATAGCAAGCAATGGCGGAACAATTAAAGGCACTAGCAAAATTCGTACATGGGATCTGGTTGATGTACCTCATCTACCTCCTGGTAAGATTGCAGTAGATTGCAATTGGGTTTATTAAAATTAAGGCATGGTCAAATGGGTCTGTGAATCTGTACAAATCCCATTATATCATAAAAGGCTTGACAAAGAATATGGCATTGACCAGGGGAGGCTTTTGCACAGTCTCTCATTTAACTCTGTTTTAGAGCTTGCTAGTAGTAGCGGTTGCACAGAAATGGGGATGGAATCCAATTTTATCTTTTATAAATTTAGTTTTTTATGATTTTTTATATTTATCATATTTTTTTAAAGATCTTATTATATTTAAACTAGGAAGAGGAGTCCAATCTAATTAGCTTGTTCAATGATGGACATCCTTTTAGAAGATAAGAAGAGAAATATGATCCAAATTATATAAGGATAGACTTCTATATTATAAATAGGGACTATGTACTTCAATTTATATTATAGAGAATTAATCAATGAAAGAAAGAAAGATTTAAGCTCTAGTTTCGTCATTCTTCCATCATCTTCTTTTTTCTTCTATTAGATTCGAGTCGAGCGGATTAAAGAAATCTCTCTTCTCTCCAATCAAATTAGTATGATTTTATACTCTTCATTTGCCAAATGACTTAGAGATTGATCTTTTACTATTTTATGTGAAGATATGCTTATCATGGGTGATGATCTTAATAGTATTTCTAATTTTAAATAGTATCTTAGTCTGCATTTTGAAATGAAAGATCTTGATCCTCTCAATTATTTTTTATTCTTGAGGTCTTCTTTGATTCTTTAGGGTATTATCTCTCCTAGGCTAGGTATGCTTCTACTTTGACTTCTAAAACTAGTCTGACCGATAATAAAACTACTCTCACTCTTAAGTCTAATGCTAAACTCCTCCACTTAATGGCGCACCACTTAGTGATGCTGCTCTATTTTGGCAATCAGTTGGGAGTTTAGTTTATTTGACTATCACATATTCTGATATTGCAAATACAGTTGATCTTATTAGTCAATTTTTATCTGCTCCATGCACCACCCACTTGTAGCTAGACTCTACATTCTCCGTTACATTAAGGAAATATTATTTCATGGTTTCGTTTTGTTGCACATTTATCTTTTGCTTATGTGCCTACTTAGATGCTGGATGGGTGACTCATTGATAGATGCTCCACTACTGGTTACTATTTCTTGTTTTGGAGACTTCTCTCATGTCCTAGTGAAGTAGAGCAAACAATTACTACTATATTCTCTATTGAGGCTGAGTATCATGCCATTGCAAATACTACTCAGGAGCTTATTTGGTTATATAGGCCGTTGAAAGATGTAGGAGTTAAACACTTTGGTGCCACCATTCTCTATTGTGGCAATTAGAGTGCTCTCCACAAAATTAGCTCATAATAATATTTTCTTGAAGGCACCAAACATATCGAAAATAATTGTAATTTTGCGCACTAAACACATTGTTCATTGTACCATATAACTCCTTTTAGTCACCTCAGTTGATTAGTCTACTAATTTTCACCAAAGTACTGTCACGTATCCTGGCATTGCACATACAGTTGATCTTATTAGTCAATTTTTATCTGCTCCATGCACCACCTATTTGTAGCTAGACTCAATATTCTCCATTACATTAAGGATATATTATTTCTTGGTTTCCATTTTGTTGCGCACTTATCTTTTGTCTTATGTGCCCACTTAGATGTTGGATGGGTGACTCATTGATTGATGCTCCATTATTGATTATTTTTTTTGTTTCGGAGACTTCTGTCCAAGACAATTACTACTATATTCTCTATTGAGGCTGAGCATCATGCCATTGCAAATACTACACAGGAGCTTATTTGGTTATATAAGTTGTTGAAAGATGTAGGAGTTAAACACTTTGGTGCCACCATTCTCCATTGTAACAATTGAAGTACTATCCACAAAATTAGCTCATAACAATATTTTCTTGAGCGCACCAAATATATCGAAAATTATTGTAATTTTGCACAATAAATACATTATTCATTGTACAATACAACTGCTTTTTAGTCACCTCAATTGATTAGGCCACTAATTTCGCCAAAATACGAAACTAGACTTTTTGGTGATCTAACTTCTAAACTCAAGTTGGGTTCTACTTTATCACCCTAAGTTTGAGGGGAGACGTTTCTGTGCTAGTCTATATATGATCGATAATTTCTGATCAGCCTTGATACACTTTGTTTGTTAGCCACATGGTTAGGAACAAATCACAGTGATGTTAGGACATTTATGTGAATTTGATTGCTTTACAAAACAATTATAGACAAACAGGCTCCTCGGTCTCCTATTCAACTTCCCTCAAACCAAATGATACGTATATTCTGGATTCGCAGCATCCGGCTTGTCACAAAGCTTTTGGGAAAAGAATTGAAGTTCTTCATTTTCTTTCTATTTTCTTTAAATATCATGACATCGATATCACTGATCATAGCACAACTAGATTGCAGATTTAATCTAAAAAATGAGGGCACCAACCAGTTCAATAAGTAAAATCATTGGTAGTAGGGCCAAGTGACCAAAATTCAAGTCCAACCTGCACCACAATTCATGATCTCACTGAACTTCAATGGGTTTTGGTTGTCCTTTTTCTTCTTTCTTTAATAAAAAATATTTAAGAAATCTAGGACCGGAACCTCTTTCAAAAGTAGGTGCCATGACTGGACCTCCACTCGGTTTCTAAGATTTCAACAGGCAAGTTTGGCACGCTAGTTAAGCAGAATTGAGTCTAGCGGGCAAGGGTTAAAACAATTCATCCACATGGCTTGGGATGGTTAGTCACAAATTACTAGAAATCTTCCGCAATTAATGCAATTAGGCCCATGTTACCATGCATGTTCTTGCAGTTAATCCTACTCATACTTTCTAATCTACATATATTTAAAAAATACTAAAAATATTTAATTCACTTTCGGAAACCAATTTACAGGTTGCATAAAGGACCTTTTTTTGTGGTAAGAGATAAAGGACCTTTACCGCCCTCTGATTTAGTCCTTTGCTAGAAAATATGTGTATGCATGATGTAACAAGTAAAACAGTCAAATATATCTGTTCAGAAATTATACAATTAAAATGGTCGAAACTAACAAGTAAACAATCAAAAGCTATTCTAAATAAGTACAGAATAAATAAGGACAAATGATGGGGACAGTTAAGTACTCTTCCAGCCAACACCCAACACTCTTTTTTTGATGGAAAAGGTGGTTGCACCGCCCTTGATATATATATTAAGTTAATAGTAAATTTGCAGATGATGGAAAGAGGGGTTTGGGTTCACGTCCAAATCGAACAGGTTTGGTGCAGGTACAGGCTTCCAGATTACAGGTTAGAATGATTGTAGCTGAGTGAGCTATCAGTTTTCGAGGTATCAGATCTCAGTTGCTTCAGGTTCAGGTTTACAGTGATAATTTTTACAGGTTTCAGTATCTATTTGCTGATCTAGGTGCAGATTGTGTTTGGATTAGATTAAAGTCGTTGGTCCTAGATGAGGGCATAACATTAGTCCATAGCGCTGGTGTTGCTGGGACTCGTCAAATATCAGGAGTACCAGCTCCTCCTGTCAAAGTTTGCTATCAGGTTTCAGTGTCTGCTTTTCTCATTTTTCAACAGTGATTTCATACCATTCGAGATATCCCATATGGAAGAAACAGAATCATCCCTCCGACGTGGCTAGTCCAAGATAGGAAGAGTCAAGCAACTTGTTTGGCCACAAATTTCGTTAAATAGGTATGGTATTCAAAACATCGTTTGTTGCGCTCCTTTCATAATGTCCATTGAGTAGTGGCAATCAGAATATCCATCCCTTTCAGCAAAGGCTGCACATGTTCGTTTATACACCCCGAATTCCACGGGAGGAATTGGTTTTGTGGAGGGTCTGAAAGTTAAAATTTTTTAGAAGTATGGACCAGATTGATCGAGAGAATGAACATTGGAGCAGGAGATGACCAACCATTTCTGCATGCAGACCACATAAGGAACAACTCTCTGCACCTCTCCATCCCTTCTTGAGTAGGTTAGATTTTGTTTGAATTTTGTTGTTGAAGCAGAGAAAGGTGAAGTATTTGACCTTCTCTACCACTCCGATTTTTCTAACAATTACACTAAAAATGGCCTGACTCCACCATCTAATAGAAATCTGTAGCAATGCTTTGTTGAGAACTTTATATTTGGGAACCATTTCCATTCTAATGTGTCATGTTTATCCATGATTTGTATTGTAGATAGTTCTTGAACTAGAGATGATTGTCCTAAGTTATGATCATATGGCAGAAGGAAATACCAGCTACCTGTATTCCTGAACAGGGTATAAGCTTCCGCCACTAAAATATCCTTCATTAGTGAGAGGCCAAATAGCCATGGAAATTGCTCTTTTAGAGGGTGAGGGTGTTAGATGTGTGCCTTAGAAGCCAATTATTGACAAACATATTATGTATTTTCAGGACTTATTCTTATACTTATAAATTTATTATTAATAAAGATATTTAATTTTAATCATGTTTATGTGTCCATGATTTATCCTAAAATTAACAAAGATTATATTGTATATTCTCAAGGTATTGAGAATTTGAGATATACATTATTAGTGGTTAGTTTATAAATACTTCCGATCATAGGATCATCATGGAGGATAGTAACTAATTCATTTAACATCGGTGCATTGATCACCTTCCTTCCAAACAGATGAGTCTTAGGTCTATGGTGTGATGACACTGGGGTGAAAGTGCAGATGATTTTTAGAGAACAACTTGTACTAAGCATAACCAATACAAGAAACTGCTTGGATGTCTACTCACTCGTCAGTATTTTCTTGATCCCTAGCCATTCAGATTCTTGCTATGTATGTTGGCTATAGTAGGTTCATGTTCACTGTTAGAGTAGGATGCACCTAGATAAAATCTATCGACCTTGGTAGAAAAGAAGTTGTCTTATGCGATTAATAAGACTGAGTTCAGGAAGTCTTCAACCGAAGCAAGTGTGAATACTAGAAAAGAATTTTCACGGGATTCACAAGTGAACTCGAGTCGAGCCAATCTGACATATGACTGACGATGGGATTTGACGAGTTTTCCATTATCTCTATCAAGTCGGAACTCACGATAGAGGAATTAAATCACATGGTAACTATACTTAGAGATTCATATTTTTTATTCTATTAGATTATCACTACATACTGTTAGACGTCACTGATGGATGTGAAAACTCACTAGGATTATTTTGGATCAACAATTCTTGTTGGGTGAGCTAGAATTATTCTGATCCATCAAAAGAGTTTCGATGATACTGTGATGGTATGTCTCACTATCAGATAGAATAGAATCTGAGAGATCACACACAAAAGGAGTTTGATCCGATCAACAGCTTGGATCAAATTTGAATTATCAATTAGATTGATAGTTTGAATTTAAAATTGCTAATTTGTAAGTATTACAGATTTAGTAACTGCTAATTGTTGGTACAGGGACTTAATTATAAATATTATGATTTAATTGGAGCTGAGCAAATTATGGATCAAATTTTAATTAATTTAAATTAAATTTAATTAATTAGATTTAATTTAATTTAATACTAATTGGATTCAATTATCCACATTAGATTTAGATTTCAAGCCTAATTGGATCAGGTTTGACAGCCTTTCAAATTTGATTCGATTAGGACAAAATTTGGACCCGATTTGGATCCAACTTAAACCAAATTGACCTTAAAATCTTAGAGCCCAGGTTCTCTAGGCTTCTCTTTCTAAGTGGCCGATTAGAAAGAGGATGGAGCGATGAAAAATTTCATTGCTTCTCTTGGGCGCGTGTGTGGGAGGATAGAAATGAGGTGCCACCTCATTTCTTAGTTAGTTTGAATTCCTATCTTGATAGGGATAAGGCTAATTAATTTTAAACTGATTCTAATTTGATTAGAATTAGTTATTGATATGGAAAGTGACTCAATTTTGTGTGACAAATATTTAAAGGGGGTTGATTTTAGCATGTTAAATAGAGATCTTATTTTTGCACCAACTACCTTGTCCCCTCCATTCATCCTCCACACCAACTCCTTTTGCCCTCTCCTTTCCATGCCTATTCCACTCCAGATCAAATTTGAGAGAGAGCCTAAAGAGAGAGAAAAGAAAATTAAGAAAAGATTTTTTGATTTTTTTCTATGGTTAGGATCAATCCCTTAGATCCTATACAGGGCTGCTTCAAGTAATACAAGGATAAGGGCCTTGATTCAAGTCCAAGAACGAAGCCTGTAAGGGAACTAGCACCCCAGAGATTTTAGAGTTCTAATCAAAACATCTCTATCTAGATATTAGTAGAGGTCGGGAGCTTACGCGGCTACGACAGCAACCCCAAACATCAGCAGGATCCGATCCGATGGAGGAGGGAAAAGTGATCAGATATACCTTCTTCTTGCTGTTTATAATTTCAGATCTATGTTCATAAATTTATTATGCATAGTAGATGATCTTAGACTTGATTATGATTTTGAATTAGTATGTTTAGATTATATTAAAATTTAAAATCTGCTTCTGCTATAGTTACCGTAACCATATAAATCTATGCATGCAAATTAGCCTGTTTACTAACAGTGGTATCACAGCTACGTCATTCTAGCATATTTTAAATAAATTTATGATCTGAAATCTAATTTATGAAAATCAAATTTATATTATTTTTATGAGTTTGACATCATTTTGAAATAAGGTTGCCTTGGAATAACTTTGTTATGCTCAAAGGTTGTCCTAGAACGATGTAGAACATCATAGTTTAGTTGATCTAAAAATTTTCACGTTTAGAACCTGATTTTCATATATATATGATCTGATTTATTATTCATATATCTGATATATAAAAGATAATATAATTTAAAATTTATTAGATTATATATTTTGAGACGTTAGATTAAATTTCTAGTAGCCTGAAGATCCTAGATGTATGTGATACAGGGTTTAGATCTAATTTTTTGTTTGCATGCATATTAGATATATATTTTAATTAATTTTAGATTGTAATATTATATATATGATATATAATTTGTTTCCACATGATTTGAAATTTAATTTTTACAAAATCTTAGATTTGAAACCCTAGAATCTATTTTGTATGAAATCCTGAAATTTTGGCTGGCTTGCGGCTGGGTCAACTCGGATTCAATTCAAGTCGACTCGAGTTCTTGGTGAGTTGATTCATCTTTGTTGGAGTCAATTTGAGATCCTGGTGAGTCAGCTCATTTATGTATGAGTCGACTAAATCTTGCAGGCATGGGCTTATAGTTTCTGTTCATCACAAATAAGTCAACCTGAGTTCTAGGGCAAGTCGACTTGAGTTTGTTGATAGTAAAATTATATATGATGCAATCCAAATTAGTTTAGATTAAAAATTAATTTGACATCTAAACTAAATCATGTTCATAATGTACTTAATTAAGAATTAAGGTTTAAAATTAAAAGATCTAAAATTATGAATTTAAGATCCAAATTTTAATTGCATAAACATGGGGTTAAGGGTATGGGTAGCTCAATTAGGTCAAGTTTGAGTGGTTAATCAAACCGAATCAAATGTTGATTAGGATTAGGTCAAAGTATGCTCATGACTAAACTAACTAGTTGTAGTTTGGTGGGATCGATTAACAGTCACATGTTATTGATTAACTTAAGACCTAATTAGGCTCAGTAGATCGAGTCTGGATCAATAGGCTAACTTGATCGATTCTAATCAACCAATTTGGTATCTAAGGCAAGTACATAGATAGTGATTATTTAATTAGTTCTATTGTTTGACATGATCAATTCGTTGGTGTCTAAGGAAAGCAACGGAGAGACCCCCATACATCTTAACTTATCTAGTCATTTTGGGAGATTATGTTTCGTATTAGGTTACTTGTTGATTCGAGCTAGCCCATGCCACTAGGTTAGTCATAATCGTTATGACTAATTAAGAAAGAGACCTGAGCCTAAATCTTCTCAATCAAATATTAAGTCTAGTGGTCTTCCACCGTTGTAGAGATGCGGGTGCCTTCTTGACGTTGATCGTTCTCAGTTGGTCACAATGGTTCGGTTACATCAGGAGGGCACAACCACTCTATGACATTGGATGTCCTAAGGTAGAGATGGGATTGGACTCAATAACTGTTAGGTGAGGGACCCAATAACGGCTTTACACTCGCTGGTGTATAGTGGATCTGACTTAACTAAGAAATATGCCAATAACTGTTAAGTGAGGCCACAGGACTTAGAGACCGAACCTACTATATTTTGTTTAGTAAAGCAATGGATAAAGTGTTGTCCACTTATTAGTTCATGTGTCATCAATAACTGTTAGGTGAGGTGCACATAGATCAGTGGGAGAATAGTATCCACTAGAAGCTGATCGCATATAGGTTTCTTTTCTCCACCCGAGGAGTGTGGGAGATTCATAGAAATAGTGAGAGCCTTATTTGTTTATTAAAGTTTCTATAACAATATTTACAAGTATAAATATCTAATTAAAATTATTTCTCTCTACAGTTAATTAACCATGTCAAGTTCAAACTCTCTAGTCTGAATCCTTGACACCAATAGGTTGACTGGATTGAACTATAAAGATTGACTCCAAAACTTGAGAATCATTCTCAGCTCTGAGAAATTGACCCATGTCCTAGACCAAAAGATGCCTATGTTGCTGGCTCGCCCATCCCCTCATCAACGAGCTACACTTGACAAGTGGATGGATGAAGACAACAGGGCTAGGAGTTATATTCTTGCATCCATGTCCAATGATCTTCAGTATTAGCATGAAGACATGAGGATTGCCAAACAGATTCTGACTCACCTACAAAAGTTGTATAGTAAGCCGAGTTACATGGCTCGCTTTGAAGTCTCCCATAGACTTTTCAAAGCGAAAATGCATGATGGACAGTCTATGCACATGTTAGATGTATATTCTAGAAGTCAATATAGATGACATATTATAATAAATCTAAGGCATAATTTTGTACTTAATTTATTGATTTGATCAATAAAAGAGCAAATTTAATTTCATTCAAGTGTGATGTGTCCTTGAATCATCTATAAAATTAACACTTTGATGCATATTCTCAAGGTGTTAAGAATTAGACACAAATATATAATTCATAAATGCTCCTAGTCAAAGTATCATCATGAGGATGGTAATCGATCCAGATAGATCAATGCACAGATCACTTTCTTCGGGATAGATGAGTCTCTGATCTACAGTGTAGAGATATTGAGCCACGAGTGTGGGTAGTTGTTAGAGAATAACTAGTATTGAGCATGACCATATGAGAGATCATTTGGATTTTTAATCAATCATCAGTGATTATCTTGATGCTGTAGTTGTGTGAATGATCCTTTGATCTGTAATGGTACGACTGCTCATAGTGAAGCTGTTGGAGTTTGACTGACACATAAACATGATCTCAATGAGATCTTGTAGTGGATGTTGGCGACAGTTGGTCTACTGTAGAAGTAGGATGTGCATCTAAATGAAATCTATCGATCTTGATAGAAAAAATAGTTCTATAAAATTGAGATACTAAATTTGAGAATCTGTAACCACAGCAGTGTGATTGATGGAAAAGAGTTTTCATAAGGATCGTAATTGAACTTGAGCTGATCGAATCTATCATATGACTGATGATGAGATTTGATAATTTATCCATAACCTGCCATCTAGTCGAGACTCATGATAGAGGGACTGCATCACATGTGAACCACATCTTGAGATTCTTTTTCGGTTCTACTGGATTGCCACTACATACTACTAGGTGTCACTATTAGATTGCGAGAGCTCACTAGGGTTGCTCAGGATCGACAATCTTTGATGAGTTAGAGTGGAATCATTCCAATCCATTGAAAATAGTTTCAATGTTACTATGATAGAGATCATTGTATATCTCACTACTAGATAGAATTGAACCTATGGGGTCACACAACAAAAGATTAGATCTGGAATAAGCAATTGAGCTTATGAAGTCTCAATTGGGTTTAGAGAAATCCTATTGGTTTAGGGTAATCTTGCTAGCACATGGTTGAACCCAATTTTCTCTTTGTATTTGAATTACTTATTTGATAAAATTAATTCAAATTTAATTATCTACTAATAATCTAAATAAATTAGATTCATTGGACTTCAATTGTTGGATGTCTAAGATTTTGGATCAAATGAATTAAGGGATCAAACCCTTAATCAAATTTCTTGATTGTTTGGATGGGGTACCACTTGATGTGATCAAGTTGGGCGTGCCCACTTAAAAGAGGGTGTGTGGAACCAGATTGGGGTGTGCCATAAGTACCATGTGGCATGCACAAAAGTGGGTGCAAAGGCTCCAATAGTTGGCACCTAATGGATCTCCTAAAGGGGTCAAATAACTAAAGAAATAAGGATTCCTAATGCAAGTAGGACTTGCATTAAAAGGTTATTGGTTTGAATAGGATTCAAATCTTTTGTTTATTTAAAGAGACCTTCCTAAGACTCTTAAAATCTAATTTTCAGCATCCCATGCCTCCCATAAAAGCTCCCCACACCCCCTTTCTCTTCTCCCTCTCTTCTCTCCAAAGGTTCCAACACCCAAAGGTGTTGGGCATCCAACATCTCTATGCCCAAGAGGAGCTTGGGCATCTCCTTTACTTGCTAATTTTCAGATTTTGATTATTTCATAATCAAGAGAAGAAGAGCAAAAGAAGAAGAGAAGAAAAGGTCAAGGAAATGATCAAAGAGTTGATCACGATCCAGGCTTTGTTCAAATTCGTAGGGTGATTATTCTTAGAGAAGAAAAATCAATACCAAAGAGGACTGCTTCAAACTGATCCTGAATAGATATCCGTAGAGGTCGGACACTTGTGCAGCTAAAGAAGAACTTACTTTCTTTCAGATTCAGATTCAAAGAAAGAAATTACAAAACAGATATGTGATTCGATCACATATTCAATTTCAGCACAAAATTTAACATATATTCAATTTCAGCATATAAAGTAGATCCTTGTATTTTATATTTTATATTTTATACATTCATGATTAAGATTAAAAGATATTTTAATCTTCTATTTCACTATATTATTTAAAAAAATTAAACATATATGCATGCTCCGACATAAAATTCCAACAGTGGTATCAGAGCTACGGATTTCATATGCATAAAATTGACATACATATTTTGAAAAAATTTTAAATCTAATTTTTCTTGATACATGAGATATATAGATGATTGTTTTGAATCTAAAATTTATTTTAAGTTTAATTTTTAGATCATATATTTGATATGTGAAAGCATGTATAGATCTGAATTTTATTCTAGATTAGTTTCTAGTTCATGTATATGTGATATGTAGATGCATGCATAAATCTAAAAATTAATTTAACCTGATTTATGATTCATATATGAGATATATGATTTCATATTTAGGTCTAAAAATTATTTTAATATGATTTATAATTTGTATATCAGATATGTGATATCATATTATGATCTTAATTTTATTTAGATCTGAATTTTACTTACATATATGAGATATATGCTTATATGTTAAATCTGAAAATTAGTTTCATGATTTCAAACTTATCTTTCATATAAAAAATTTAGTTTAAATTAAATTTATATTTATGAATGAGGATTTTGGTCATAAAAAATTAAAATTAGGTCATGTAATTAGATTGCATCTAGGATTTTTGATTTGAACATAATGGATCTAATTCGATTAAGTAATTGATCAATCCAAATCAAGTGTTGATTAGGTTAGGTTAATTAAGTTATAAGATCATGCAATTGTTATTGATCAAATTGATTAAATCTCATGTGTAGAATCAGTTAACCTAAAGATCTAATTCGGCTCGATGGTTTGAGCCCGATTCGCTTAAGCTAACCTATTTGGACCAATTGACCTATTAGTGTCTAAGATAAGTAATTGAGAGATGGTTATTTAATTAGTTTCATTCACTGATCTGACCAATTTATTGGTATCTAAGGAAAGCAACGGGGACCCCACTGATCTCCACTTACCTGGTCAATTTAAAAATTGAGTCTTGAATAAGGTTGCTTGGCGGTTTGGTTTAGCCCATGCCAATTAGATCAGTCATATGATGACTGATTAGATGAGACCTAAATCTAAACCTCTCCATAAATATTAAGTCCATAGGTCTTCCACCATTGTAGATGTGCGGACGTGCTATTAGTGTTGATTATTTTCGACTAGTCACAGTGGTTCAGTTGTATGAATACATGCAACCACTCTATTAGCAAAGAGTTGTTCTAAGATAAGGATGGGTTGGATCCAATAACTGCTAGGTGAGGGACCCAATAACGGTCTTGCACCTGCTTGTGAATAATGGGTCGGGCTTAACTAAAGAGTGTGATCAATAACTGTTAGGTGAGTCCACATAACTTAGAGATCAAATTGCTGCAACATGCTTAGAGAAGTATCTAGATAAAAATTATCCACGCATCGGTGTGCATGTTATCAATAACTGTTAGATGAGGTACATGGCATCGGTGGGACCGCAGTACCTACTAGAAATCCAGTTATCATGTTAGGATTTTCGTTTCCACCCAGGGAGTGGAGGGATCTGAAAAATTAGTGAGAGTTATTGTTTGCATCTTAAAGTTTCTAGAGTAAATATAAATTTAAAGTACAAAAATCTAACTTGAATCTCTACTCTTGTAGTTAAACAATATCAGTTGCAAATCTTCTAGCCCGCATCTTTGAATCCAATTGTTTGATTGGAACAATCTATAAAGACTGGCTAAAAATCTCAGGATTGTCCTAACTTCTGAAAACTAGGTCATCTACTCAATCAGAAACCTCTAGTGTTACCAAACCGTCTTACTACTGAATAAAGAATAGCTTATGAAAAGTGGATGGATGAAGACAGTCGAGTCAAGTGCTATGTGCTAGCATCTATGTCAAATAAGTTGCAAAGCCAACATGAGCATATGCCCACTACCAGAGCTATGATCACTCACCACAAGAGTTAAATTGTGAGTAGAGCCATACAGCGTGCTTCGAAGTGTTTAACAGACTCTTCAATCTAAAGATGTATGAAGGACAGTCAGTCCATGAGCACTGTATGACAGTGATCAAGAACATCAAAGAGCTTGAGAAGCTCGGACTTGATATACAAAAGAATTGCAGATGGATTTGATCCTTCAATCCCTTACGAGTTTATATGGTCAATTTATTATAAATTTCATATGAACAAACTTGATTACACTATATCCGAACTTCTCAACATGTTGGTCACTACCAAGAGAACCTTGAATACTTTAAGGGCCACTATTCTGGCTGTGGAGCAGACTTCTTCGATCAAAAGAAGTCTGATTGGAAGAAGAAGAACAAATCCACTAAGAAGCAGAAAAAAGAGAGCAAGCCAAAAAAAAATATTCCAAAGAAGGCTGAAGCAAAGGAAAAGTATTTCCACTGTGATGCTAATGACGACTGGAGGAAGAACTGTCTACTCTACCTAAAGAGCCTAAAGATCAAAAAGAGTGATAAACCTTTAGAAGGTATGCTCATAATTGAATCTAACTTTACGGTTTCTTCTACTTTTAGTTAGGTATTGGACTCTAGTTTGAGTGCTCATATATGTACTTCAATACAAGGTCTAATAGAAGTAGGAGATTGAGGAAAGGTGACATGATCTTTCAGATCAATAATGGAACAAAAGTTGCTACAGAAGCTGTTGGCATTTATCCTCTTCAATTACCATCAGGATTTAGATTAGATTTAAAAGACTGTTATCTTATTTTGTAGCTAGTCAGAATTTGATTTTCTTATCTATGCTAGCACAGGATAGTTTTATTTTAATTTTAATAAAAATTTTTGTTTCATTTATTTATGAATAAATTGGTTGTATGTGATCTTTTAATTGACAGTCTATATCACTTTCATGTTGATGCGAATGTGAATTTGAACGAGCAAATAATGAGTGCCATCGGTCAAAGGAGACCCAAAGATGAAATTAACCAGAAGTACTTGTGGCATCATAGACTAAGTCATATTGGAGAGGACAGGATAAATAAATTGAAAAAGGATGGGATCCTTGGCTCTTTTAATTCAGAGTAGTACCTAGCTTGTGAATTTTACTTTCGAGAAAAAATGATCAAATTATCTTTATGGGACATGGAGAAAGAGCTATCGAATTACTTATCCTAGTACACACCGATGTATGTGGGCCATTTGATATATAGGTCAGGGATAGTTATAGCTACTTCATCATCTTTACCGATGATCTATCTCAATACGGATATGTGTATCTGATGAAACATAAGTCTGAATCCTTTGAAAAGTTAAAAGATTTTTGAAATAAAGTAAAAAACAAACAGGCAAACCCATTAAGATTTTTCGATCTGATCGAGGAGGTGAATACCTTAGACGAAAATTTTGTGATATCTTAAGGACAACGATATAGTCTCTAAATGGACTCCTCTCGAAACACCTCAGCTTAATGGGGTATCCGAAAGGAGAAATAAGTTCTTATTAGATATGGTCAAATCCATGATGAGCTTCACTGATTTACCCTTACATCTTTGGGGACATGCCTTATTAACAGCAATTCACCTATTGAATATAGTTCCATCAAAATCTATTCCTACCACACCATATGAGATATAGTATGGTAAGAAGCCGAGTCTAGATTATCTTAAGACTTGAAGATGTTCGGCCTATTTCAAAAGATAGATGGCTGATAAATTAGAGGATAGATCTGTAATAGTTCGTTTTATAGGGTATCCAAAAAATCAATGGGATACTACTCTACTTTTCATAAGATCACAATATGATTGTGAGTTAGAATGTCATATTCTTAGAAAATAGTTTATCCAGAATGGTGATAGTGGGAGGTTAGTCGAGCTTGAAGAGAAGGTCTCTGAAGAACAAAGAGCTATGGATCCTCAGGAACCCATTATTCATGAGCTAGTAGTTAATATTTCTCTACCACTTCGTAGATCTAGCAGGATCTTCCAATCGTCTGAAAGGTATATGTGTATGCTTACGAAAGAAGTAAAAAAATATTTCTTATGGGAGATAAGGGTCACGGTGATGATCCTAATATCTTTGATGAGATGATGTCTAATATCGATTCTGAGAAATAATTAGATGTAATGAAGTCAGAGATTGACTCAATGCACTCGAACCAAGTATGGACCTTAGTGGATCCATCTGAGGATATAGTACCCATTGGGTGTAAATTGAAAGGAGTATATCCTACAAGCCAATCAAAATTTATATTTTGATGGATTTTTCTTGTAATCTTCCAAACTCATGTAATTGATACTTTATAAATAAAGATATTATTTTTTCATCGTAGGTTGCATCTTACTTTTGTAATGATTATGATGAACTTCATAAATCAAAACAATAGTTTTAAGATTATGATAAGATCATATCTATGAGATCTAAAATCCTAAAAATATTGATTTAGAATATTTCTAGTCATAGGAGCATTGAGTAGGGGATCTATGTTCTGGATAGACTGGCACTTTCTATGTATGCTCGATGGAGAGGATGGCTGTCTCATAAGCGATTTATGTGAGATACTAATACAAGAAAGTGGATACTCATTAGAAAATGAGTTCACTGAAATGATTCGACTTAAGAAACATCTTATGCAATCAACTTATCCGTCAAAAGATGTTTTCTTATAGTGGGAGTTGTGCATGCCTTTGACCTGAGACTACCATAGAACCTTGTATACATAAATATATATTTTGGTTGATACTCATTCATGATTTAGTCATATACGGGGTGATCTGGATACGGTGGAATGTGTATAGAGATTGTGAGTAGGTCAATATGAAATCGATCACTCCTGGTAAGAGAAGATTGCATCCTATTTGCTCTAATCAATTGATGATTCAAGAAGTTTTTGATCAAAGCAGGATGAAAATTAGAAAGAATTTCTAATATTTATTAATCAAATCATCATTAAAATTAAAGAAATATGAATAGGATATTAAATTTGACATCATTCCATATCCAGAGTCATATTCGGGATGCAGGTTGATCGCAAGATTGAATTATATGGAAACTTTTCACTAAATGATATTTTTATATTGCTATTAAAATTTTATATCTTTCAGATAGACATGATACGTTGCTAGACATCAATTTTATCTTGTGGGTTTGATCGAATTAAAGAGTTTAATTCGATCGCCAATTAGAAAGGGTTCTAATTACGAAAATCGGGTTAGCACGATTGGACCTAGATCGCTTAGATTAAATTCTAATCAGTTTAGATCAACTTACACTCGAACCCACTACTGGCTAGATGTGGAACCCAATAGATCACACACAAAAAAATTGATCAGGGTCTAATTAGATTAGATCATGTTGTAAGATAGACATGGTAGCACATGTTGCAAATCCTAGCTCCTTATTTCGAATCGAGTTCGAATTTGATTCCAGATTGGGCTAATTAAATCTAATTAAACTCAAACTTATTTTGGTTTTAAATTAGGTTAACCTTTATCTGATTGAATCAAGTTTGTTGGTGCATAAAATCAGGCTTTCACGTTCACAAAATAATTTTTTATCGCATGGGAAAGTTTGTTGGCAGTGCAGAATTCAAATTGGCGTCCCATGAGATTGGATGCCCTTTCCTAGCCTATCTTTTATTGTTTTACATTAAAATTCATATGGGACGTGGATTTTTAAGTTGGCTTCAGAGTTTTGGTTGAATAGATGGAATTTGATCAAGTTAGACTTGATCTTATCCAAACCCTAGTCGCCCCTATCCAAATTGGCACCACTTGGACCAAGAGTCCAAGTGGTTAAGGTCTCTTAAAATTTATTCATGCGAATTCATCTTCAATTTTTTTTCATGCCTACTTCTGATTACTACCTCCCTTGTGGACCATTGGATGGCTTTGTGCACTGATCAAAGGTGGAGAAGTGAGGCATCAATTAAAAAAGTTGCACGACCCTTCGTAGAAACACCGCAGAATTTTTTTGAAGAGTCCTTCTACATGAAGCGACTCTTGAAATTAATTCTGATGCTTCCACGTAAGAGATCAGACTTGGACTAACATGTGAAGGGTGGAACGGTGTGTAAATGGGCATGAGAAATTGCTTGGAAGGGTGTGAGATGATTGGAAACATCCGATCTCCAAATATAAAAGGGGACGCGCGTCGGGGTTTAGATTCATTCAGAATTCTCTCTTATCTCTTCTTTCTTACATCCCTCTCACTATTGTCCAATTAGTCTCTTCCTTTTCTTATTAGGACAAGTCTTAAAATAGTAAAGATAAGTTTGATTTTAGGATAAGGGCCTAGGAAGAGATATAAGGATGACCAGGAGACAAGAAAGATAGAGATAGAAAAACTAGGAGAAGAAGAAGAAGGCCTTGAGGTTCTACTATCCAAAAAAATTTTCAAAGTGAGAATTTTGGAGAAAGAATCATCCTAAGGAGTTGGTGTTCTGTTCAAAGCCCTATATGGATCATCGTTGGAGGGCGAACACTTGAACGCTTGGTGGAGGTTCTACTGGAGTTTTGGAATAAGCATAGGTATTCTTCTATACCTTAAATTTTATTATGAAAATATTTTATATGATTGTTAATCATAAAAAGGTGTTGGTTTAAAGGTTCGATATTTAAGATTTTTTAGTTTAAATTTTTGAAATCCATTATGTTTCCTCTGTGCATGTTCTCTCTGAAACCCTACACTGGTATCAAAGCCGGCCTTGTTTGATTCAATCATATATAGATAATATTTATGTGATGCATATTATGATTCATGCTATAAATTATGCTTTCATATGATGATATGAATTGATGCATATCTGATCCACTATTTCATCATTCTGAAAAAAGGTTGTCCTATCATAATGGGGTTATGCTGCAAGATTGTCCTAGGATGATGAATGTTCATATGTTACACTGATACATATAAAATATTTAATACTAATATATATTAGTGTGCATTAGCATTATAAAATTAGAATATGCATGAGACCAAAGAAGTCCTCATAAAAAATTATATTAAGTAGTAGTGATAAGCAATTATGGGTTAACCAATTCTTGATCAATTGATCAATTGGTATCTAGGAAAGTACTAAAGTTGGATCTTTAATTGGTTCCATTGACTGATCTAACGAATCTATTGGTGTCTAAGAAAGCAATGGGGGGATCCCCACCTACTTACCTGACCAATTTGATTAAGCGATCTTGATATTGAAAAATCCTAATATTGAAAATACTACTAGGGGCCTTCCTTCATGCTAGGTTAATATTACATCATGAACTATGGCAAGCTTATTGTGTTACCACAAAGCTTGTCATAAGGACTGATATAATATAATCCTATTGCATAAAAGATGCTTACGATAATTTTGGATATACTGTTTTGTTGTATTACCACAAAGATAGTTATATTCGAATTTGACTGTATTGAAATGAAGGGTCTCACTTAACTAAAATATTATAATTTATTATATTACCATAAAGTTAATAATATTTTAGCGGCCAAGATATAATATTGAAATTACATGAGATGCAATTGGAAAGAGTTTCCTACCTATAAACTCATAAGGATTTATTATGTTACCACAAGATCATTATGAGAAATTAGAGTCTCAATCTCACTAAGATAAATATGTAATATGTCTCGCTCATCATAGTAGAGGGTTATGATGCTCAATAAATAGTGGGAGGCACAATTAATGTTGGTGAACGTAGGCGATTTCATGCATATATTTTGAAACTTTTTTGAGTAAATTATAGTAGAAGATAATTAGATTAATCAAATTAATCTAACATGCATATGATCTAATCATCAAATCAACCTACTCTAAGATCTATAACATGATATGTTGCATATAAAATTTGAAAAACACTGAAGATAAAATTAGCATGCATGCATGTGAGCAGTAGATCACATCTACTTCTAATCTGAGTTTAGAACTTGATATCTTTGCATGGGTCAATGATCGCCACTGCTGAGAGATATAGTGAAGGAGATCCTTACTAGTTGCTTGCAGCTACACACGTATCCAGCCTCTATAGAAAATCCACTCGAAGCCCCGATCTGATCGATCTTCTCAGGAGTGCTAGCTCGTGCGAAGACCTTCTTGACTGATTTGGATCCTTTTTCAAATCTCTAGAACCTTTTCAAAAGTTGAAGATGC
>KE506133.1:0-17678 GCA_000441515.1 Elaeis oleifera
AAAATAATAATAATAATAATAATAATAATAAATATTAAAAATAAAAAAATATATATATAATTTTTATCATTAAAAAATTAAATACATAATTTAAAATATTAAACTAATAATTTAATTTAAAAATATTTTAAAAATTTGATATTACATTATCAATAAACTGATTATCATACCAAATATAATAAACTGATTATCATACCAAATATGTCAAATGTACTAAGGTTCAAACACTGCGCTACAGCCACTGATACATTAGCTTTAAATTAAATGCCACCAAAGGAATGCAGCATCATGGAACATACTTCCAGAGTCCTCATCACGGGCATAAAACATCAAAGTTGATAACACAAACGGAAAAGAGAATATGCTACAAACGCAATGAAAAATGTCATATGCTCGAAAAAGTTTTGACTCCACAATGCAGCTTTACAGCATTATCCTTTGGAAAAATGTACAATATGTAATAGGATCTCCTCAGAAGAGTCGAGAAACTAGCTGATAAACATTTTTCAAAGTTTCACCCACAAACCTTTTCACGGCAAGCAAAGTAACCTGCTGAAGCATGCTTATTCAAATTCTACCAGGATGTCGCACTCCTACCTCCTATCATCACCTCCAAATTGCGTAGAGTTTCCATTCCAGAAAACGTTTCTGTCACCAAATTGACTTTCATCCTCCTGATCTCTAAGAGTATGGATATTGCTGCCGAACGGCCTAGATGTTCTCCTAGTGTTGCTAGCACTATCACCGGCTGGAGGATTTTGATGATTAGGGAAACTTGAGCGGCGTGATGCTTCTAACCCTGACAAATGATTATGGAGAGCAGGATTTGGGCCTAAGGAAGAAAAAAAATGCAAAATGGTAAAAACAGAAGAATGCAACAACATCAACATCAGACCAAGGAGACCAAGCAATTCATGAACAGCAAATCAAATTGTTTGAGACGATAAAAAGGAGTAAGCAGAACTTACGATACTGCCATAAGCCAGCACTTGGTGATGGTTCGGAACTTGATGAGCTGGCACCACCTCCAAAATAGGAGAATGGATTCATGTATGACATAACCCTTTTCACATATTCAAAATATCCACCACCACTGACACCTGATCCAGCCGCACTCTGAGCGTTCCAACCATCATATGATGATGGTTGGTCCCTTGGAGGTCTAGTGGCCTGACGATGTGGAACAACAATTAATGCCTCCCGGCTAGCAAATCCCAGTTCAGACAATGTTCTATTCATATCTGCATGAAACGTAAGACAAAAAATTCAATTTGATATCCCAAATTTGGTGCTCATCCAGAAAAAAGCATAACATAGAATGTGACCTCAGGATGCATGCCAAAAGCCCAAAGGGAGAAATAAGAAAGATTGCTAACGATATCATACTGAGCAAGGTGTTTAGCTAATGCAGCACGACTAAAGATACATATGTCCTTGCAGCAAAGGTGGGAAAGAATATACCACATCATACTGTAATAAGTCAATACAACTGACATGATTAGGTTTGCTTAAAAGTCAGCACATGAAAATCGACAAGCCAGTCAAATTCAGGCATCCAAGCAATTTTATAAGTTCCAATTATGTCCCAACCTCTGACAAATCAAAGATGGAAAATTACAGAACACCCACTCAAGAACATCTAAGCATCTGGAAAGTAGAACGATCTCCAATGGATTTAAAAATGTTAAAATGTAAATAGAAAGAAACACTTTTTAAAATAAAGCTAGGATACACAATAATCAAAATATAATGAGGCATCAGGTAGCATGAAAAATTATAATAAGCACTCAATACCTTGCTCGTTGAATAATTTCCGTGGATAAGGAACAGCTAGATCATATGGGCCTGCTTCATCAACTCGGTTCTCATCTACAAAGCTTTTCACCGATCTTAAAGTATCTGCTAATGTAAGTTTTGTTTGAAGGCTGGTCCCATTTGGCATACGGATACTAAGATGAACATCATTCGACTTTACAGCACTGGAACAGTCAGTCATTCCATCAACCATCTTAGCTTCACCTTTTATTTCCAATTCATTATAAGTTATCTTAGAAGAACCAGGACCACATATAGTCATTCCCCGGCTAACTCTGGAGAAGCCATGGCATGGTTTCATCTAAAGTAGACCTCTCTTGTGGATGTGGTGCAGTAGAACCACAGACATCATTGCAAGTAGCAGAGCTGTCCACATCTCTGAGCACAGATTTTAGGGCTTCTTTACCAGTGTTAGTTGCTGAACTTGACTGTTCATCCCTACTAATCTTGGCACCATTGGCATAATCTGATTGAGAACAGGTTTCTTCAGCACAATTGGCAGTTTTCTGTCACAGGTTCAAGTATGATAAGCTAAGGGCTTTATGGAAAGTTAGAAAATTATGTCATGCAATGATGAAGATGGAGTTTTACATCATGACTTGTTTCACCAACTGGCACCTCCAATGATTGCTTCTTTGAATCGGTTGATGAGCCAGCCAGTGTATCTTTCATGGGTTTGTCTGTTGAAGTTGATGCAACATCCAAGCTAGAGGAAACTCCTTGCTCAGTTAGTGCAACACTGGGAGAACTCAGAGGTTCAGGTTTCTTTGAAGCAAGTGCTGCTGTCAAAAGAGTCATAGCTGTTTCCTGCAGTCATTCATTGGGTAGCAGTGATTCATTGGGTTACTTTCACATGGCTTTAGCATAGTAGTAATTTAATGAATAAAAGCTGCATAAGTGCATCAGGCAACAGCTAGCAAATCACATGGAGTTGGGAAAGGTCGAGCACCTGCACATGGAGAGCTGCCCAAGCCTTCTCAATACTTTCTATCAGACTTTCAGCACTGATATGACCTTCTGAAAGATTCAAACATAACACAAGTTGCTAAGAGGAATCACAAATAGATTTGTGTGTGATCCTTAAAGAAATCATTTTCAGTATACATACCATGCTGCCATAGCATGACACCATTGAGTCCAACAGCAGAGATACTCGGGATAGATTTCTGTGGGTCTGAGCAAGGTAAATTAAGGTAAACACCAAAATTCGCTAAAAGCTGGAATGTGAAATGGTATCGAAGTTGTAATTTAAAAAAAAAAACATATGATGCATACTAGCAACTTAGATATCAGAAAGAAAATCTATCAGACATTCTGGAATATAGTTGTACGAGAATTTAAACCCTAAGTTTGAAGAACTAGACCTGCACGTACAAAAAGATATCATTCACACTAGACATTATAGACTTGGAAATGCAAGGAAGCATAAAGCATTGGAATTGTATTGCATCCAAAGCTTACACAGTACTGTATTCCCCAAGTAAAAGTCGAGCACTAGATATTGGACTTCCCAGAATAAATCAGACAAAAAAGCATCACCTAATGGCTGAACATAACAACTTTCCAGTCAACAAAAATAGAGCCCTCAAATATCATCTGCAACCAGTGCATTAAGATAGCATATAAAAACTTAGGCAGTTCTAGGTCAGTCATGGATGTAAGAGAGGAACCACTTTTTCTTGCACCTGGCCCATTGAATTGATAAATAACCAACAAAAATATGACATTATTTAGAGATTTTTCGCTTGTATACTTCATTCTGTATACTTCACCAAAGTCTGGAAATTTTTCATGAAAATCCTTGTCAATAAGAAAAAAGAGAACAGACATGAAATATTCAGTTTCTTCTCTCACCACTGTATATCATAAAGGTCAACCATAAAGTCACAGTTATACTATTCTGCTACTTACAGTAATTCATGCATGGTATTTTCCTCAAATGCAACTTCCAGATGAGCAGATTTGTATTACTGCATACAAGGGGGCTGTTTGGATTTTCCTACAGGATTGGGCTGAAAATCCTGTAGGATTTGTGGGTTAGGCCAGTACAATCAGCAAGATGATAAGCTAAAGGCTGGGCTAGGCAAAATATCCATGAATAGCTCTGGAGTGGCCCAGCTCAAATCTCATAGGAAGAAAAAAGCACCTGCTGAGGTCCTTTCTTTTCTCCCTATGGGATTTGGGCCGGCCCACTCTGACTCTATTTCTAGGAATTTATGAATACAAGCCCTAACCAAGCATATAGCGTGTGATCTATAAATATAGACGATGAATCTTACAGTATTTTCAGCCCAATCCTAAAAGAAACCAAACAGGCCCTAATAGAAAGTTACTTTATATCCTGATAGCTTCCATTTTATATACCATTTTACATGTTATCATCACAGCATATTCCGATATCACACCCACATCCTGTATCTGGCTATTAAGCCAAAACAAAGATGTTTTCTGTGAAGACAAGAATGTAAAAGGCAAAATCCAGCCAAGTCCTATCCTTGATTATGCTGCCGCAACTGCACATAAATCTCAACCAACCTATCGCATTTCTTATTTCACAATAAGCAAGAAGCCTCCCAAGGTCATTGATATTCATAGAGAAGTGAATGCTTCAGGATGCAATATAACTGAACTCTGACATACTTTTGCAAGTCACTTTAGCTGTTTGGAGACATCAGCTTAGCTATTCATATTAATGGGCTTTAGCATGACATGCTGTCAAGTCACCTTTGCTTTATGCAAAACCAGATGCCTACCTTTACTTATTTCTGCCAACAAATTATATTACTAGTACACTAAAGGTATAAAATAGAACGAATAGAGGATACAAATGGCAGAAAACTGTGATGCATCAACACTTTCTTGTCTCAGATGCAAGAAGATACAACATTTTGATACTGCTTCTGCCACCTGATGACAACAAACAACAAGACAATCAAACATGGGGTATGAAAGCACGCATTAGCATCACTGATCAGATACCTCAACCAGATAAAATAAGGTCAATGCGGATAAACTCACACTTAGATCTGCCCATGTCGACTGTTCCAAATGGACAGAATTTTCATCTTCACCTGAAAATGGAGCAGAAAAGCATGGCATTATTTATTTAGTTACAAGAGATCATGTATGTTTGTAAGTTAAGTAATAAAAAATGCATGATTATATGAAATTCTACTACTATACTAAGACTTATTTAATACGAAAGGATGGACTGGGAACTGATCATCCGATCTCGCTTTGTTCACTTGGTTGGTCTTGAAGAATACATTGGCATGCAATCACACAAGCAAATGAACATGCACATGTACAATTATCATAAATGTTCTCTGCTGATCTTTATATCGGTTCTCATGGCTAATTCGTATATAAGAATATATTAAGGTTTCTGTGCACCCATAACCACATGTCTATATATTCACCTACACCCACAGAACTACAGTCCACAGCACAGACACATACATGCCCGGACCAGCATATGTGTACACAAACCTCCACACAACATGCATATCCACAACATGCACACACACAAAAGACATGCAAATCAGCATTCACATACACCAAACACAAAACGAGTAGATGTGCACGCATGTACGCATGCAAACCAAGGTTCGTTGCACCGATATGGGGTGCCATGTCTATACCTTATTGGCATGCTAGGATATATCCCATACAATATGGTACACCCCTATACCGTCACAAGGTCAATAGACCATTTCTCATGCCCAGCCATGGTATCACCTGAAATTGGGCAATACATCTCACTACAATACGAAACCGAGCAAAATCAATCAGTTTCGCTCGATGAAGGCTACTTTGCCCTGAGTGCCATATCTAACCTTGGTATGCTACTAGTACCATACCAGTACTATATAGTACACCAATCACTGGGCATTATGAGTCAATACAACAAACTATAATGCATACACATAGGCACACACAAAAAGAAGATAAAGAAATGCTGATAAGGAATACAAAATAAATGTTGTTGCACAAATAGCTCAACCAAAGTGCTTTATTGCAGGCATAAAGAGATAGAGTTTAGAAAATTACTTATATAATTACTTATATAAACAATACATGGCTCTTATAAGTTTGCATATTGTCATTGTAACAGACATAGCTCATTAGTCCATATCTGATTCATGGTTTATTGTTAGTTCAACAATTCTGCTGACTAATTAGCTACATATTGCAGAAATCACATGGCTAGGCTTCATTAATTAATTTTGAATTTCAGTTTATGATTTTTGCTATGACACATGAAAGTATTCATGTTTTAAACTGACAAATATCATCAATAACCAAATATCAGTTCATCGATAATATGAATTTCAACATTAGGAGATTCAAGAAACAAAGGAAGATGTTGAATATCAAAAAAATCTAAAGTAGGCCAATGCATATTTTGTGGTTCTCTGAAGTCACCTTCCTAAAATATTCCCATAATTTTACTACTAACACCCCTTATATGATGGCTTCCCCAATTCCAACTCCAATTATGAGAGCTTGGCCTATAGCTTAATATTGCAGGCCTTGCAGACCATGCTACACAAAATCGTATCAAGGCAACAAATTAGATTGTATTTCCTTCTGTTGGGAGGAAGTGTCAGAGAAATATTAAATATACAACTTTATTACATGATTATCATTAAGTTCACCTGAAATGTAGACAACAAAAAGTTTTTTCTGCTTTCTTGCTTCAGCAATTGCATCTGGAATGGAGCCCTTGTATGTCAAAGAATAAGTGGATCCCTCCATCTGTGTTAAAATCACCAACAAACCAACATAAACGTTAATTATGGACAACAAAGCTTAACAGGGGATTTATAATCAAAGGAATCAGATTGCAAGAAGGTGACTTCAAAAGAGTCCACAAAGTATAAAAGATTAAGAAGAGCAACAGGCAAATAAATGTTTATATGTTCCTCAACTTGTAACCAGTTAGCTCTTAATTTATTGAAACCCCAATAAATCTCAGAAACCATATACATAGCTATGACTAAACTTTACATATGACTAGTCAAGAGACAAAAGAGAATAATGGAAGGTGCTACCAAACGAATGCAAAATAAAATATAAATATCTCAAATTTAAATATCAAGAAAATGAATAATTCAAAACGCAGTTCTGTTTATTTGGTTGACTGGAAATCACAGGAAGAACTCCAAGAGTTATTTCTGTATTATTTTGTCAAAAGATTATCTCTTGTATATTAAAAATCATGATCTCGTAAGGATGACAATATTAACACCGAGATTGTAGCTTCCAAGTCGTAGACTCATACCTCAGGAACCAATAGATGACTAAATTCAGGAAAAACCGAAGATATGGTGTTACTTTCTGTTGCAAGGCACAGCCAATCAAAATCTCTCCCAACTCTAATAACCAGAATTCAATCGATCGCAAGCGAACAGCGAATCCACGAATCGTTCTCTACCCACAATACCACCCAAACTCCAGACGATGACCCTACTCCTCTATCTACTACCTTTTCCGAAAAACAATCCAATTTCTGAAGATCAAATTCGAACAGAATTTTACCTAAAATCTACAACACATCCACGTCAAAAGAGAACAAGAAAAGGATCGATCTAACTGCCCAACAACAAAACCCTAATTCTCAGGAACACCTACTCGAAACCGGAAAGCGATATAAGAAATTGGGAGAGTTGTTGTTACCTCGGAAGTTAGGGTTTTCCGAGAGTTTTCCGCGTTCTTCGAAGATCCGCAGTTCCTGTGTGAAATATATTACCCAGTAAGAGAAAGTCCCGTCAGGATGTTGGATAGATAAGACCTGTTGCGGTTTGGGCCAGGCACAGTTTACAGCTTAATGTAGTTAGGCCGAGGCCCAGGACCGGTGCCGGTGCCGGCCCCTTCTTACCTAGGCTTTAGGTTCAGGCCGGGCCTCAGGTTTTCTGGATCTTTTCTAGAATTTAAAAAATAAAAAATACTTGCAAAGATTAATTATTTGAAAGGAATTGGTAGGGCTCATAAGTTTATGTCTTTTATTAGTCTTCTTTACGGTTGTTCCGAAAACCCGGCCGGACTCAAGCACATGCATTGCAGTGTTAAATACTAAGTTTAAAAAAAAAAAGAAATTTATATAACTTAATACCTAGGATCTACAGGAGTTTAAAGTTAATCATATTTTCATAGATATTTGGACTATTACCAAGGGTTTGTAGGAGTTTAAAGTTGATCCCACTTTCAAAGAGGACAATCGGGCAACAAACAAGATTGTTGGTTCCATATTCTGGGCTTTGAATGGGTGGCTTTCCATTGGGTTTTCCTCCACAAAGAAATTGCGTTAGCTTCCATTGAGCTACTATTTTTTTTTTGGTAATCCTAATTGAGTTATTTTTAAGATGATAACTTTAACTATATTTATATTGCTATCATTTACCTTCAATATGTTATTTGCACATCTATATTATATATATTAAAATCAAGGCATCAGTCTCCGTCTGCCACATGTGTATTTTTTCCAAGCATCATCCACTATGTGTCCACGACAGGTTGAACCCCAAAGCATCTCTCATTTCTAGAACCAAAGTTAGCCTCATCCGGGAGGACATGAAATGCTTCCTTATCTTCATGAGGTGGGGCTTCAAGAGCACTATTGCTAGCGAGGGCTTTCCAGCAACCAAAACTGAGGGGAATGTAGATGGTGGCAAAGAAGCGGCAAGGGAAGCAAAATCATCATTAAGACCACCATCATTGGAGTTTTTGGTGCCCGAAAATGAATGCCCAAGGTTCACCCTATCCATCGAATAGGCAGAGGTGGCAGCGAAGGGGTGATTAATGGGGGAATGCTAATGGGATGGAAGGAGAAAGAGGGAGGAGGGCAGGGATCTAAACTTTTCTAGGGTTTGAAGGAGGGGATCGCCTGAGGTGGACTTGGAGAGAGATGGCAGCTAGTGTCTAAAAATCTACGATCGCCGAAGATATATTCGAATGGGAGTCCTGAACTTTCCAACAGGCACGTGGCGGCAAAATAATCTTGACGGATCGAATCATCGAAGATGGTGTTGATGCAATAGAAAAAAACTTTGATTGATCAAGATTTTGCAACTGTCTCTTTGCTTTACGAAGGCGGCGATAAGGGCTTTCAATTTTTTCTTTCTTTTTTATTTTTATATTTTAATATTTAATTAAAAGTAAAAAATTTTAGCAAAAATAGAAAACTTAAAATATCAATAATACTGATAGTATTAGTAGTATTTTAATAAAAATAATATATTTTAGCAAAAATAATAATTTATTATTATAATAATTTTAAAGATTAATAATGTTCAATAATATATTAATACATTAATAAAATAATATTTTAATGAAAATTAATAACATTATTACTAATAAATTAAAATATTTTATATATTAATTTACTAATAAATTAATGCAACTCTAACAACTATAGATTCTATAAAAAAAAAAAAAAAATTCTCAAACCCGGGCCTTAATAGCCATCCAATCGTTTTAACCTGGATCAGGACCCAAAAGCAAGGTTTTTAAACCTGAGATCTTACTCATCTGAATAAGATGAGTTAGGAAGATTCAGGAAATTGGAGGCTGGCAAAAGTTAGGAAGATGCAAGAAATTCCAGCATCTAGGCGGATGATAGGAACTGATATATCAATACTTCAGCGAATATAGCATTGGAAGGGATTGATTTGAGTACTTAATAATTAAAATTAATTTAACATTGTTAGGAAATTTCAGCCAAGATACATCGGTTTGGCCTGGATGGATGCCCGCACAAGGTAATCCATGAATAAATTCCTCCGAATCGGCTCAAAGAGAGATGATGCACGAAGCATAGTATCCTGGAAAAATAAGGATAAATCATCAGTTTTACAAGGTGTTGTGTTTTAGCTAGGCATGGATCAGGCCCTGGAGGGCAGCATGTCAATTATATGATATCCCAGTACCACTATAAATTGATATCTTGGCCGAGACATGAGACCTTTGACCAAAAATAGATGAAGGTGGCACATTAGTGCATGTTTACCACCATTATTGCCAAAAAACTGCATACATAGTGTTTCTGGAAAAATTAAAAATCCTTGGGCCACCTGTTGAAGGAGCAAGGCAAATTCTCCACTCAAAGCAAACCCGAACCTGCATTCCAAATCTTTGAGACAGAACATAATTTATTATCCTGTTGCCTCAATAAGTAATGTGGTTAAGATGGTAAATAGATATCTGAAACAAAGATATGGAACTTAAAAGAATACAAAGAATCAGGTGTAAGTGATTAAATTCAAAAATTCGACTATTAATGGTTGCTGAATGGATGCCCGCAGATAAGCAAATATATAAATAAACAAAATTGCAACAAAAATGTGAGTTCACTAGATCTGTATCTTTAAACTGTATCCAATATGTAAACCAAGCGTATACATGAATCATATGGTCTAGTTATATCAACACCCAAGTCAAAATCATATAACTGCACTAAAAGCACCTGAACCTTTTTCAGATGGTATTATGGCTTCTTTCCTTGGGCTACATAGATATGCACCTCCCAGTTAATAATTATAGAACAAAGGAGGCAAAAGACATGAGAGATCCAGAGTTCAGACTTCTTGCAACAAGTTCAAGCTTGACTTAGATATTTACTGAGATGGACATCTTGGCTAGTTCCATCAACATTCCTTCTCTGTTGGATTTTAAAGAATCACAAATGTGCAAAAAAAATCTGTTGTTGGGAATAAGTTATTAGAGAATGTGAGTCTTGGAAGGGGCTGCAGCAAAAGGTACCCAGCAATGCATTTAGAGACACGTCTGCACCAGAATCTGAGATAACCAAAAGAAGCCCAGATTACAGACCATGACAACAAAAGGTCCCCTCACAAACTACTTGCAGAGATTATCCAAGAATCTTATCCAGATTAGCTGACAAAAGACAAAGAAAAGTTATTTATCAATTTAATTGGGCATAGGGAAAAAGAAGGTTTTGGGGGGAGGGAGATGGGGAGCTCACCATGCTCAATCAGTTACCATTGCCTATTTAGTACAACAACTGTGTTTCTTCAAACAACACAAGCAGAGTCTGGCAACATGAGCATATTTTAAGGCATTAGTAGAACCATTTTATGGGAGACAACACAGCTTTGAGAGATAAATGTAAGAAGCAAAAAATGAGTACCATTTTATGGGAAGTAGCAGTCATCTCCATGGGTCCCTTCTGGTATGCCATAACACTCGAAGCTCTTAGCTGGTCAATTCTCAATTATCAGGACCTTCTCAATGAACTGATGCTCGTACAAAATTGTAGTGCTTGATCATGACATAGACATAAGGATGCAAGGGGAGACAATGAATCATCAACTCAAGGAGAAGGCTTGAAAAATAAAAATGAATATCTAGCTCCTGTCAAAGCCTTCTTGACTGTACCAGTGTATACCCTATTTCAAAAGGTAAAAGATAATGAAACATCAACAATTACAGGTTACACTCTACAGGAGTAATACAAAGCTAACAAGCGCACAAGAGCATATCAGACATGCATGTGGAGGAACATCAACTAGATGACTAATCAACCATCCACCACTTTTTATATAAATACCATACACCTTTAAGCAAAAATCCCTTTGAAGAACTGAATTAATAAAAGCATGTCAAACTTGAGAGAGAATGCAGTTAGAAAAGTAAACCAACAATGTAGAAGCTCACTAATGTCACTTTTAGAAAGTACTTGCATGTGAATTTATGTAAAATATCTGTCCATGAATCAAGTGCATGGGGTCTAATCATCTACATTGTGGTACTCAAGGATATTATGGAACATCACTTAAGTTTAAAACATTGTGGGCAACTTAGCTTTTCAGAATGATCCAGGAATTTCCAATTAAACTCGTATAGAAAAAAAATTGTTCGGAAAAATTAGCACAAGAAGACTCCAGGATTTGATCATATAATATCGCAGTTATGACTTGTTCTTCTAGGTTACGACTTGGATAACTACAATAGATTGAAAAAAAAGGTCATTACTTCAAGAAAAAAAATTTAGATGGCAGCAGCAGAGATAAGCAATTCATCATGTTGCTGAAGTACCAATTTCCATCTTCTCATACAACAAAAATGAGATCATAACTCTAACTGGGTATAACTTTCTTTTGCACTTCTACAAATTTCTCTCACTAGGTTCCACCCATTATCAACCATACATCACTTCTTGGTTCCTGCCAATTATTTCAAATATTCCTCTGGATACTTTCCAACAGGGACAAATGATATTTGAATTACAGGCTATAGCCCCTGAACTGTTCCATCATGGCCAGTCGGAGATTCTCAGTCTGGACTCTAGACCCAACTGTACTGAGCCCATGGTCTGTCACTGGTCTTACAGTCTAGGGGCAAGTTTCTTAATTTTGCTACTTGGTGGTTGACCAGAAGAGTGTTTGCCATTCTATCATTCTACTGCATTAAGGAGGATAAACCAAAGCCAACAAAGACCCTTCCACACATGATTCCAGCTATATCAGCTGCCACTTCATATGAGAATTTGAAAATACGAACCATTATATTTCCAATAAGTTTTATTCTATCAATGATGCTTGCTAGTCTAAGATTTCTTCTTGCTCTTCACACACTTAACTGAATCACAGAACGAGCACCAAATGACTACATAACTTCTTTCAGAGCCAAATTCCTAATTTCTGACAAGGTTTGATCCACCAAATTTGACACTTAATATTACAAAAACAGCTAGAAGTACTCCCACACTCCACTGATGATATGAAATTGCTCTATTTTTTCGTGTCCCCCTCCTATAGATCCTGTAGATGGGAAGTGAGAACCTAGAACCGCAAGTGTTAAAAATACCAGCATTATGTATTTTATCAGGCATTGCCCTTGAATCAAACAATGCAAACTTGTTACAAATAACAAAATGCTCCACTAAGTCCACTTAAATGTTTCACTCATCAATGCTTGAGCGCTGTGGACAAAACCTGTAGTTCAAAACTGATGCTGTTTAGGATGAATCCAAATGTTTCAAAGTATAATCCTTATTAGTTTTGTAGCCATCAAAATATGTACATCACAATAGTTTTAATGCCATAACCAGAATTGCAATAAATTTGCTGTGACATATCCACATAGTTAGCAAATCAATATTCAATATTATCTTCAAATTCCAACATATGGCAGAAATTTCATCAAGTATTATACAAAATCATAGTATCTTCATTTCACCATGTTGTCAAAATTATACTGACTTTTAAGCTGTCAACATGAAACTGTATATCAGTGCGGGATTGCATCCAACAAATTCATAGATAATAATGACAATAATAACTCTGTCTCTATTTGGCTAGTCCACACATATGTATCAAAAATTTGTCCTTAATAATGCTATAGCAAGTTATGAAACATAGTACTCTCTGCATGACCTACCTAAAATTTGAATTATGCTCGTTGTACATGTATCATGAGTGATGAAGTCAATGTAAGGTTAATGCCAAAAAAAAAAAAGCTACTCCATACACCATTGTTCAGTTCACATTCCTCTCCAATTGTCTCCTTAGATACAAACACAAGGTTCTACACCTTATCTCCTATATCATGATATATGTCAAATCACAAGAAATTTAAGACCCAGCTCATGTGTCTGCAATCACAGGTAAAATTCCCATCAACATACAATGTTAGCTTTTTTAATTAACATACTGGATTTCAAGAGCCAGTTCAAACCTTCGTAATGTGAGAGACTTCTTTCAATAGCCAGTACAATTTTAGCTTTCTAGAATGTCGATCATCCAGATTTCATGCAACATAATATGTCTTTAGGTATGTCCCTGAAAGAAGAGTTGAATCCAAATCAGAATATTAATAGGAGTGCTATTATATCATCAGGTATGTCCCTGAAAGGTTAACATTAAGGGGGAAAAAAAATCTAATAAGTGTTTGCTAAAAGAAAATACCTTTGCAGTAAATTCATAGGTCCTGAAATTTTAGTTTATTAAAATAAAGTTCTCTAAGCAGATATGTTTTGCTATCTACCAAAGAGATCAACAAACGGTAACACCCACCAAATTGCAAAGGGAGACGTAAGCACTCAGAGTCAGACAAATAAAACAAGGAAACAAGGTTATATGCATCGTCAAACTTGAGAGAGAGAGAGGAGGGAGAGGGAGAGAGAGATGTAAAGAATTTAGAGATATTAGGAGAAAGCGAGACTGACCATGTGGTATATGCTATAACAAAGTTGAAGAGCTTCATTCCACTTATTCACTCTGAGGAGTCCTTTGATGAGGCAAAAGAGAACGGTTAATTCTGGAATATGACCTCTCCTTGTCATCTCACTATATAGTTCGAACGCTTTCTCAACCTTAGATGCTAAACAAAGAGCCTCAATTAAAGAACAATACATATTCTGGTTGCCAATGGTTGAACATGATGACATGCCTCTGAACTCGTTGTGCAATTCAAGGGCTGTCTCCAGCCTGCCAGCTCTACAGTAACTCTCAATGAGTATGCTATAAGCAGGAGCAATTGGCACCGAACTATATTCTGCCATTTCTTCTAAAAGACCAAGTGAGATGATAAACTTCCTGCTGAATCCTTGAATTACATTGCCATAATCTGCTATATGTCTTGGCCAGTAAGTCTGTTTCATCTCCTCTAGAAGTTCATGGGCCTTGTCTAACAGGCCAGCAGCACAACAATGGTTTATCAATACTCTATATGTAACGAAATTTGGAGAACAGCCCTTTTTGCTCATTTCACTAAAAAGTTTCAGGCACATTTCAACTTTAGCTGCTTTACCAAATCCGTCTATTAAGGCAGTATAGGTGACGACATTTGGATTACAACCTTTCTCTTCCATCATTGTCAGAAGCTTACGAGCCTCTTCAGTTTTACCAGCTTTACAGAGCCCATCAATCATCTCAGTATAAGTGATGACATTTGGAGTACAAGAATTCTCTAGCATTTTCGAAAGAACCTTCAATGCAAGATCAAGTCTTCTATCTTTAAACAACCTGTCGATCAAGGAGCTGTATGTGTACACATCGGGAGAAAACCACGCTCAGACATTCTTACAAACATCTCTTGTGCTTCATCAAGCCTCCCAGCCTTGCAAAAACCATCAATTAGAGCATCATAGACAACATGATTTGGCTCACAACCAGCAGAAGACATTGCATCCAATAAATCACGAGCCTCGGCTACTTTATGAGCTTTGCACAAGCCATCTACCAATGCACCATATGTAATAACATTTGGCTCTGCGACTTCAGCACTATCACCTTCAGTGGATGTCTTGATATCTGGATCCTCACAATTACCTCTCATTTTAGAATATATGTGACAAGCCTTATCAATCTCGCCGGCCTTGCAAAAGCCATCAATTAAAGCAGTGTACGTGACAACATTTGGATGACATCCCATGCTAAGCATCCTCTCAAAAAGCTCATTTGCCTCAGAGAGTCGCTTAGCTTTCAGGTAAGCATGTATAAGGGCAGTATAAGTCACCACATTTGGAGTGCAACCATCTCTCTTCATTTCATTAAACCAACACCGAGCCTGTTGAATGAGACCAACCTTACAGAAACTATCAATCAAAATAGTATATGTATAAACATCAGCAACTATACCATTCATTTTCATTTCCTGAAATAAAAGAAAAGCTTTTTCCACCTTATAAGCCTGACAGAGAAGACCAATCACCTTTGAATATGTGCTAGTATCAGGTACAAAACCCTTCTTCATCATCTCCTTTATAACCCCAAAAGCCTTGTCAAATTTTTCCATGCCACAAAGGCACCGCGCAAAGTTACTGACATTTATCTTGTTAAGTACGAATCCAGCACCCAGCATTTCCTCATAAGCTTTTTCTGCCAAGTCCATCAGCTCAGAACTCGGTAGTTCCTCATTCCCACAAATCCCTCCAATAAAGATATTATATGTCACATAACCCGGTCGGCAACCACAAGCACTCATCTTTTTAACAGCTTATATGCATAAGTGTAGTCCCCTGAGTTGCAATATGCATGTACTAGTGAATTAAACAATGATGGATTCGGATTGCAACCCTCTGTGATCATCATATTAATAATTCTCTTACACCACCCAAGTTGCTTCTTCCTCAGAAAGCCTGAAAGCAGTGTCCTATACGTCACAACATTTGGGATGCAAGAGTTGGATCGCATCCTATGAAGAAAAGACATCGCTTCTTCGAAAAGAGAAGCTTCCAACAACCCACTTATCATTTGGGTGCATAAAACAGTGTCAAGTGTGAAATCTTCCTGGTCTATGATATTAAGAGCTTCCACCCACCTCCCAGCTTTGCATAACGAATGCGCAAAGCAACCCATAGTGAAACGATCCACAGAAAAGCCCGAATCTGACATCTCCCTATGAACTAAAAAGCTGAATCTAATCGGTCAGCACTCAGAAGAACCTGAATCAAAGCATTATAAGTCACTTTTGATGGTCTGTAGCCAAAGTCCTTAAGCCTCCCAAGCTCCTCCAGTGCCTCATTCCAAACCCATTGCGGCAACACTTCCGAACCAATACATTAAGCAATCTACCAAGCACTTCTCTATCATCCTCTCCAATTTCCTTGAGAAAATGTTGAGGAACTCTACTCTTCTTATCGAAAGCTAAAATTTCTATTAGTGCATCATACGTCGGACCTGTGTGGCTATACCCGATCTGTCGACCAGCCCAGACGAAGAACTTGACACCCAATTCAGGAACTTTAACAAGTCTTAGCACCCCGATCACCAGCGATTCATCCAACTTCCCTCTGAATTGCCTCAAAAACTTCTCAGTTTTGTCACTGAAGACACCTCCACTAGTCCTAACTGCCTTGGCAATCAAAACGGCCTCCTCAGAGAACTTACCCGAATCGAGAGTATTTCCAGGGAGAGCATCACGTTCTGCGATTGCCTCTTGTAAAAGGCGAAGTCTTTTGGCGATACCGAGGCCCCCGGCGGTCGTCTCGATCCCGGTACTCTCCATTCCATGGAGGGGAGAAGTCGGGGTCGATCAAACCACTCAAATCGTCATCAGGGGAAGAACAGCTACTGCCGCTGCTGAAGAAGAATGCAAGGTTTTCTGAACGGATTGAGGCGGAAAATCCACGATTGCATCGGCCGGAAGCAGTGATTGGTTCGGAGGGATGCGAAGAGGGCCGGCGATTGGGAAAGAACGATCGCCGCCGCTCGTCTGCTCATGCTGCGAGGAGATGGTGGAAATGCGAAACTTTCGAGGAAAAATTGATCTCGGAGAGGGGTTTGTGGGGGAGGAGAGGGGAGCGCCATCCCTCGAGGTTTCACTCGGGATTCCGATAAGCCCTAGGCCAGATAATGGAGTGGAGGCCGTAAGGGTACATCATGAACTCCAAATGGTGAGCAACGTTCGTCCCAGTTTTGTTTATGAACCAGTATCCTCCACGGTGCGGCGGGGCCATCAAGAAGGGCAACGGGTAGGGCATCAGGGTAGCCGCAAAATTTGCCTTACCCATATCTGGATCCGTTAAATTTACCATCCAAACCCATCCAAATCCGATTACAAATTAATCATAAAATCAGATCCAAACCTATCTTATTTAAAATTAATATATCTGTCGGATTATCCCTTATTCATATTTATATTATCATAAAGCAGAATTTAAAATTTTGTAAGTAAAGAAAAATTTTTTCGATCGAAAATCTTCAAATCTTAAAAAAAATCATGCTTCTAACAAGATTAAGCCCTCAAAACCTCACTTGACAAACTCACACTGCCATAACGGGCATAAAATCCAATATGCTTAAGAGAAAACTTCCAACCGAAACCTAAAAAGCCACTCCGATCTTCTTCCCCACATATCTTCGAAAAAAAATGAAATTTAAAGAAAAAGAAGCGAAAAA
>KE506133.1:36404-69403 GCA_000441515.1 Elaeis oleifera
GAGAGAGAGAGAGAGAGAGAGAGATTTGTATTAACCTGTGCATTCGTTAATTACTGCTATAAATGCGGTAAGCATGAGTACTTCTAAGACGATAAGAGGATAATAGTCCATAAAGTTAAAATTAAAATTAAATTATTTTTTTAAAAAAATAAAAATTTAGAAAATAAATAATTAAAAGGTACACGATCTAGTTGATTTGATTTGAAGATATTATTAAATCAAACCAGTAAACTACGGTTTACGAAATCATTTTGTCACTCAAATCAAACCAGATCAGATTGGTGAACTACGGTTTGGTCTGATTTGATTAATGATTTGACATATTGCAATATGAAAGATAAAAAATTTTGAGAAAAAATATTTTAGTCAAATAAAAATTGAAATTATCATGACAGCTTTCGAACTAATATACAGCTTCGATTTTTGAAATCATTAAAAATGAAAATTACGCCTATAGCCAATCAAAAGTTGGGCTCTATTTTAAAATTTGGGTTAGTATATATATACACAAATATTACGATTTATGATTTGGTCTGATCTAATATTTTTATAAAATCAGATTAGATCATTAAATTATTTATATAAAATTATAAATCAAATCAAATTATTTTAGTTTCAAACCAAATCATACTGATAAAAATGATTTAGTTTGGTTCGATTTAACAGTTTGAATTATTTAGTGAACACCCTGTAAACAACTATCAACATCTAACAAGAAATTTTTCTTTGCCATTATATGAGACTTCAAAAAATAATTAATCAATTATATGATTTGCACAAGAGTATTTCCATCATGATGATGACAACGAGATGCATAATTTCCTCATCCATCGTTATCATTGCATACTTGGTGTAAAAACAGTCCTCCCATCTATTGGTTGGCGATAATTAGATGGCTTTCCTCAATGCACTGGACTAGGCGGAAGTGCTGACCAAATCACCAAGGAATAAACTTGGTAGCCATTTGAAGGGGTTGGAAGAGGGGAACAGCTAGGGCTTTTGGATTTTCTACCTATCCCCATGGGAGATCTTTGCCAGGCAAGGACATGAGAAGCCTTATCAAATGACTTAGAAATTAGATGATAGCTGCCTGATATAAACTTGCAAATGTTCTAAATTTAAGGTTCCAATTAACAAGCATTATCCTTCGACATAATATATTCAGAGTTTGAACTGCACCTATCTAAACACTACATTGAAACCTTCATTAGAATCTCAGAATCTTTCAAGCATGGCAAGATATTTGATAGACAATAAGCTATTAGGTTATATGGCGCGCTAGCAGCCTTGCAAAGCATTTTGCAAGAGTGGGTTAACTTTTGCCTTCCAGAACAAAAGACTAGTATGCCTGTAAATTGTCAATTGCTTCCTTTCCTTTCAAAAAAAAAAAGAAAGTCAATTGCTTGTGAAGCTAGAACAAGCTCCCAAGATGTGAGAATAGTATCAACACAATTAGTATAAGAGGAAGAATAAAAACACTTAGTTTCTTTTCTGAACTTCATTGTTATTTTTGTGCCTAACACGCAACTTTTGTCGTTCTGCAGCTTATTTTTACCGCTGCATAAAATTCAACTACTAAAAGATCAGACTGATGTGGATGGTTAAAAGGTTAGAAGACTTCCATGACCATATGGATCGATTCAAAGAAACAAAGAAAAATGAATAGTACAAATGAGATTAGGTGACCTTTGAAGAATATAAGAAGTTCTCTATGGTAATCTACTTGTGGTTTTCATTCACTCAGTAATATTTATGTACTTCTTAAAGCCAACTCAAGGCATATATGATAATATGTAACAGATGATGAAATATTAAATATATAACCTCAGAGATATTCTCCAAAATTAAAATAACCTGAGACAAGCAAATGTAGATCGACTAATCTCATCTTCAACAAGGCATTTATCCATTTGGTGATAAAGACCAGGCAACTTAAGCAAAGTCGTTATAGTCAACAACAGAAACAGCAGAAATGATTCTTAAAGTACAAGCCACGATTCTTCTCATGCTTCATCGTGGGAAAAATTTTATTATATATTTCTGAACAACATGAAGACCCAAGAATTCCTATAAGCCATTGATTAATTTTGCCAACATTGAGATCTTCTTGATTGGTATTAGATCATCCACTTAGAATAAAAGGCAGAATAAACTATTTCTTCCAACTATTCAATAGTTTGCATTTATTTTTACTGATTAAATTAACTTTTTATGAGACAGCAATAGTAGTTGTGGTATATGTACATGAGGCGATGCAAAAATGAATCCATGTTGCAGTCCTTTGATATTTCAAGTTATAGTACATTGCATATTTTGATTTCTTATTGTTGGAATCACTGTTTGCTTCAATGGTGGGAGACAGTTGTGCTTATTGCAAGGTCAATGAATATGGAATATTAAACTAAGGCAGTCCCTCTCTAGCTTGAGAAAGATAGGTTATTTGTCATTGACATACATCAGTCCAAAATCATTATTATTGATATGAGTCACCTAGCAATGGATACATATATATATATATATATATATATTTACAACCAGTAGTTGAATTGCCAACTAATATACATAAGGCAAGGACTGATTGAGGTGGTGATGTTTTGGCTTGTCAGGTGGATAAATCCTAATCTTAGTCTAACTCCCTCTTCTTTGTACTTTTAGTGTATGATTAGAAAATTTAGGGAATCCTAGTTGTGAAGCAAGAAAATCAAGAGGTTAGGTTGATGAGATATTGAATAGGAGAATATTGTTCCTTAATGAGTTATAAATCAGATCTTGCAGGTGGTTTCCTCTCATCCCATAGGAATCCATGGGCCAAGGAAAAATAATCAAAGCACATGAGATGACATGTGATCTAGATAGATACCAGAGGAGTTTGACTAATGCACTAGCTTGAAAGTCTCTCTCTTTTTTCTTTTTAGTGTGTAGAATAATGTACTTGAAGTTTGAATCCATGGGTTGTTAGCATTATTTTGTATTGTTTACATTTCCTTTAGCAATGATTCGAGGAAGGTACCGTGTTAGATTTGTACTGAGTATAGGTCCATGTTCCAGGACATGAGTAGGTGAATTTTTTTGATTGCTTTGTACTGACCGGAAGCTTATCCAGGTTTTGGTTTTAGCTCCCTTCACCAGCGTTGACGGGACACAGGATTGATTCCTTTGTTATTTGATTGTCTATGATTGTTTTGCTACAAAATTTAATGGTCTACATCTTAACAATTGGCATAGCGTAAGTTAACCAGATAACTAATCATACTATGGGCAAGGAAGCGGGGAGAGAGAGAGACATCAGAGTCTTATGCATGTATTAGTGGAATTTTGCAAACTATACTTTGGGACAAATAGTATACGTGACAGGGACTATAATGGCTCTAAGTTTATAATCTAAATTTATAAATAATTTAATAATTTGCATCCTATTTTGAGAGCTTCATTCTCTGTATCCTTCTCTGAAGTGATACTTAAATACATAGAGCTATCATATTAAGAGCTTTTAGCAGTATGAAGACAAATAATTGTAATAAAGAAATAAGACAACTATACTTTTATGGAAGACGCTCTACAATGGAAATAAGGCATCTATACTTCTTTTCAAAATAAAAAAGAGCTCTTGATGTAAAAAAAAAATCAAGACAAATCTACACCATACAAGATGAAGTGGATTAGCCAAGTTACTAAAGAAACAATTGAGACCTATTCTTCACGAATGAAAAGTTACACTGATTATAATTATCGATGCTTCCTTTCCTGTTTAGTGCACCTGTTACAAACTAGTGAGAATATAGCAGATTATACTTGGATGGAAACATGGTTTAATAAAAGTTATTAAAAGCATTATAATAATATGCTTGCTTATTATATTGTAAATAAAAATGGTGGGAAAAATAGTGACCGTTGTAATGAATTATCTAGCATTAAAATGATTGTCAAAGCAATAATAATAGTTATTTTTAATTCACAATATTTTTAAATATTTTTTGCAAATTTAAACAGTTCATCAATTTTTTCTCTAAAATAGAATATAGGGTCTAAACATAATAATTTTTAATTGGAAGATAGAGAGAGAGAGGAAGAGAGCTGGAGAGATTGGGACAGAAAGAAGGTGGTGGGGGGGGGGGCGAGAGAGAGGGATGGAGAGATTTAGAGGGAGAGAGGAGATTGAGAGACAATAAGAGGCGAGTGACTGGATTGAGAGAAAGGGGCGCTAGGGTGGAAGGGAAAGGGAAGAGAGAGAACAGAGTGGAGAGGAGATTGAGAGAAAAAGAAGAGACATCAGGGGAGAGAGAGGTAAAGAAAAGGTGGGTGCAATGGGTTTGGGGTGGGTGGAGATGGTTGGGCTGGGCTTTAGAATGGACTCAAGCCAGATCCAAAGCCCTCTCACACCAGGTCAAAAGCCCGACCTAAAGCTAGTTCCTTGGGCCGGGCCATCCCATTTCCAATTCCCACCCTACTTCTAACATAGGAAGCTTATCACTTTGTGCCTGTTTCACGTTAGTGGTGATGTAATCTTTATACAATGACAAGGTTTTCCTCCCTCCCTCTCTCTCTTTCACTCACTCTCTTTCTGATTTTTTTCTTTTTTTCGATCATTTTCTCCATTGGTTACTACTTCTATGCCATGTTAATAGTTAGTTTTGCCGCTGCCTTGGCTTCTCCATTGCAAAATCTTCCTTGCTCCCATATGCATTTTACTTATTTTCATCATTTGCAACTCACACTTTTTGCCAACTTCACATTTAAGGAGTATTTGGTCCGTAATCGAAATCAAAATAGAAATTGAAATAAATTAGAATTGAAATCGGAATGGTCAAATTCTAAAAGCATTTAGCTCATGATCGAAATCAGAACCAGAATCGAAATTTGAATTCTTAAGAGAGAGTAGAGATTGAATTTTAGATAGATTAGATCATTTTCATTTATCCTGAAATCAGAATCGAAATGGGACTCCTCCCAACCAAATAATTGGAATGACAGTTATTCATTCCCATGCCAATTTTAGATCCAACTCTCTCCAACCCAATACCCCTTGTATCATCTAATTAGCTGCCAAAGTGACTAAATTGCCCCTTTGCCAAAGCACCTCCAAATTTTCTATAATGCACATTATTGGCTTCTATGTTGGGATTTTTGCATCAATACTCTCCGCAAAATGTTTATCAAAAAAAAACCCTCCGCAAAATTTCTCTATCACACCCTCTTTGCTTCCCCACAAATCCGTTGCCACTCCACATGTAGCGATGGTTCGATGGTCACATCTCAGAGAAGAGGGCGAAGGATTCCTTTTGCTTTATAGCAACTGCCCTCCCTCTCATGTACTCCAAGACCAATGGCCCTACCCTTGTCTTCCAATTATTCGATGAAATGCCGCTTCCCAACGTCACCCTCTACCATCTCTAGCACCCTGTGGAGGACAACCATGTTGCCGCCTACGCCATTGTCCTATATTCCTACGCCAATGTCATCTTCCTCAACATCTTCAGCAATGGTCAGGCCCCTCTCCCTAGATGGCCACTTCTATAGCTACTCTCTCTTAATGACATTGATTTCGAAATGGAGCAATAGGATGCCAGCTACTACGATAAGCTTACAATGGCTTTGCTGCATTCAGCAGCCAGGATAAAGTATGCTTCACAGCAATATTGCAGTTGCTGATACTTGGATGAGCACTTGCACACAACACCATAGATTGGATTGGGTTGGAGGTGTAGGCCTTGATGGTGAGGACGAGGGCAAACCATCCAGGGATTGAAGAGGGTTGGAGAGCGTGCGGGAGATGAGGCAAGGAATCTTGGTGATGTCGGGAGCATGGACATAGCCAGAGATAGGGTGGTCCAGGAAATCTTGTCTCAGTGGCCAGTATGGTATGTCATTGAATAGGGATGAGCAGAGTAAAGCGTATTATTGTGTACCAGGTGTGAAGAGGGAATAATTAGATGCGGCTTTTGCCAAATCTTCGCATGCCGAATGATAGAGGAGATAAGGATCTTGTGACAAAGAATGTATATGTTGCAAGAAGTTTACATGTTCTTGAAAGGAGTATCTGTGCAGAAGCATAAGGTTTTTGACAGTGAATATATTGCATTCTTGAAAGGATAAAGGTGCAAAATCAATAATTTGCAAGCATGTATATGCAAAAATGCAATGCATGGCTTTAAGAGGTTAGAAGCTTGTGTCATCCATGATTGCTTCTATAATGTGGCCATGAAGCGCATAATTGCTTAATTCCTTGCATCACGGCTTTTATAAAGGATTTCTAAAGGAGTTAGTGACCCTCAGGGACTGAAATTGATGATTTAAAATTTGGATGACCTTAATACTTGATTATATGTTCACTGTAACCTCCTATGTACCCACCGAAGAGCCTGTAAAAGTAATAGAAGATTTTTGGTACTTTTCTTGGAGCCAATGACCATAATATTTGAGGTCATTGGGAGATTGCTAGATTGATTTGATCATACCTAGTCAAGTTAGGTTGTGTTAATTAAGGCTATATCAATTTTGTGAATTCTACTGCACGTGTGTATTTTATTGATGTTCTTTCTTTATTTAAATGGCTAAAACAATATTTCATATGCATTGCTATTTCTTAATTTATTAGACTGATAATTGAAATTTGCAGGAAATTTTGAACAACAATAAGGCTTGCAATGTTGTATGGCTCAGAATGTTAATTAAAGAGTTCAAGAAAACAAGTTCAATGTAGTGAAAATGAAAAGGTCAAGATGGATTGTGGTAAAACTTGAAAGGATCAATTGAGAAATTAATATGTTAGAATTTTAGGAGTTGCACAAATTAAGGACCAAGTGATGGAAATAGATTATAATGGTATGGCATACAATGAAAATCTAATGGAGCTATGATAAGGAGAGGTACTTTAACTTGTGTCGAAGGATATAGGAAAAGGAGGGGAAGACCCATAATAATATGGATGGTGGTTGTGATAAAAGATACAGAAAGCTTGACATCAAGGTGACCTAACAAAATTCTTGGAGAATAAGGATCCATAAAGTCAATGCTAAGTAGTTGGGATCAGGCTGAATGCTTATGATGATAATTATTGGACTAACAATAGAAGCCTTCATACTTTTGGGAAATTCTATTTTCTTGGTTTTAAGAGCACTAAGGTAGTTCTGCTCATTTGGTATAAATTAAGAGGGGCTACATAATTGACTTCATCTTTGAATTACAGGGGCATGGTGGGCAACTTCCATTGCAAAGGATATAATGGGTGTCACCATATCTTCCATGGCCATATGCTAACCAGTCTGCTAAGCAATTCACTTTCCATGTAGAAATTACTGTTTGAGAAACTATGAAATCTTCTGGTATTTCCAGTCTCAATGATAGAATAGTGATGGAATTTTCTACATTTCGTGAATGTGATGATGTTGTTGAGAGTTAAGGAATTTCGTCCACAACCAAGTCAAGGTGTTTTTATTCAATTCAGAAGCAGTGCCCAAAGCTTTTGGAACTGTGGGGTACTGCTAATGCTATAATGGATACGATGGATGTAGATGACACAGGTCTTCATGAAATCTGGAATTTTTGCTCTGTGGATCTTTTGCACTGTTATGCTCCTAGTATAGTGGAAACTGTAGGTTTATGGAGATTGCTAGAATTGCGGCCATTTACTATTGGATAGATAGTCCTCAGGCAGCTCAACGTTGATGGTTACAACTTTTAATGTAAACCTTCCATCACAGGGCACGTGAAAGCTTAATTTAACTGAAAGTGCTATTCATCGTGTCTTTTACCATGCATTCTTAGCATCATTTGCTGATGTTACATGCTGACCCTTTCAAAAGCTTCTCAAGAAGGTCATGCTGCTGCACAGTTAAACAGATAACCAAGGGAAACTAAACAAAACAGTAAATCATTCTTGTTCTCGATGAAGTGGACCGATATAGGCATCATAAGTGAAGCACCACAACAATGGTATGATTAAACCAATAGCTTATTCCCTCCTTGTTAAACTGATTACAATCTTAAGATTTTAGCAATTTGTCTCTGTTTAGGACTTGCCTAATTGCTTCAGAAATCCTTCTTTCTCATGTCTTCATTGATCAGTATTTTCTGTGTCATGATGCTACTTTAAGCAAGGTTTCCTCAAAACGGTCTTTATCTTTGTTATTGTTCCACTTAACTGATTCAATGAATTCTCCATTTTATCATCTATTTTATGATGCATCTATTTCATGACTACTTGTTTGGCATCTAAGAAAATGCCTCCGGCAATTCTAAACATTTCTAGGATGGTTGCACTATTTTCATAACATTCTAACCATCACCTCTGGCAATTTAACTCTATTTCCTCACTGATGGACATCGATGTTCAATGGAGGTCCGGTGGCCAATGTTCTGCATGAGCGCATGTTCTCAATGAGGTGGCCAACTGGGTTGACATGCCGAGAAAGATGAAATTACAGTGAAGCCTTCGAGATCTATATAAGATTTATGACCACCCAGGTAATTGATTTTACTTTGAGCTCTGAAAAGTATTCACAGAAGTAGAACAAATCATTTGGACTTGATGAACATAAATAGTGCTACCAATTGTCTAATTTGCTGTCCTTCTGAAAGTCATTTACGTTGGACTTTCATTATACTTTTGATGCTTTATATTACATCTTGGTAGACGTAGAGCTTCAAGGTCTCCACAATTAGTACAATAGTGTGGCCTTCTATCCCACAATCTTCTTTATATAAGTATGGTTCCTTCAACTCTGAGAGGCTCACCAGTTATATTTATCCCATTTAGTTCATAATATTCACTTTTGGATAGCCAGTTTTCAACTTTATTATAGTACTTGTGCTGCAATTGTGCAGATGGCTTTTCTTCACCAATTAATTGTGAATTTACTATGCTTTTGAAACTTTATCGCAAATGTACATTCTTCAATTAGATTACAACTTAACAACCTTATTCATTCCATATCTGACATGAAAAATTCCTGTCTTGGTTTGGCTGGGATGAAAGAAACCATCTCTAATTTTGTAGCAGAAACGTGAAGGTGGTAAAGGTCAGCATGGAGGCCCGTTCAGGCCATTAAATGACTGGAGGGCAGTAGGCTTAAGCAAGCAGCTAACAAGGTTGGCCAATTACTACCATCTTTTAAAGAAGGATTTCCCCAAGAGCAAGTAAAGTCTTGAGTGCATTACTTAAATGTGATGTGCGCTTTGAAGAAATGGAGTGGGTGAACTCATCTTCACACAAACAAGGGAATGAATAAATGCAGCTTTTAGACTGAGGGTGACACTTATGAGAGAAGCTTAATTTCTGCTGCAGTGGTGATGAATAAAAGAAGCTTGTTATGGAATTAAATGCAGCAGAGCTGCATGAAACAAGTAGAATAGAGGTAGGTTGGTTTTCATTGCACGGCTCATTTGTTGGTAGCTGAAGTGTTTTGATGAGGTTCGAGGGGTAGTAAAGGGAGAAGCCATTTTTTCATTCAGTGAGCAGCACCCACTGTGGTGACACTTCGTTTTCTTGGGAAAAACATTTATCTATTGTTTCACACCATGCATCACTTGTATTATTGCTATTGTTTTTTTTTTTGAGCAATAATTTTGTTAGTTATTATTACCTGCATCTTTTTATGCTTTATCTTCGTAAGCCATATTGGCAAGTAAATGATACATTGTGTTGGCTAGAAAAGATATTGTCAGGTTGAGAATCTACATGTTCTATCAATATAAATAGATATTCAAGGACCATTTCATATGTTTTCTAAGGTGTTGTAATGGTGAATTTTGCATCATGTGGTCCAAGCTCTAATTTGTTGGTGATGAGAGTCAAATATTTATATCATTATTATTAGCACCATGCATCTTGGCGTTGCTTTTCTTATTTATTTTGCGTCAGTTCCTTTTGGTGTCTTAAATAAATTTATCGATTCACACCTTGAATTGCAAGAATAAAATGTGGAACTGAGTGCTGAAGCTATTAGTGGGAAAAATATTATTACACCTTTTTTGTCATTAAATTCAAGGAGGACAGAGTGCTGAAACTTTTCTATAATAGATGAGTTCCAAGCTTAAAACAAATAATGAAAGGAGAAACAACAAGATGAACAGAAATATATTGGTGGAATGGTGATATCATTTTTTTGTTATTTTTTTGATACTGAAGTGCTGTGCCAGGTTAATTAGCTAGTCACTGAAGATTTAGGATTGCTATGGACCACCCATTAAGTGACATTACATGAATTCCTCCTGCAATGGCTTGATCAGAAAAGAAACCCAAAGAGCTGGAAAGCCTAGACAAATGAATGAATTTCAAGCTCTAATCAATAACAACTGGCCGCCTAACTAGTACTCCACTCCACGAAGAAGACCAAAAACTATTTTATTGATTCTTGCCATTGCTGGATTTTCCAAGCGATGCCCTGAGAATCTCATTTCAGAGTACTCTAGAAGAACTGACATTAAAGTCTAGTTCTAAAGTACTATGTGAGTTGTTGTGGCCTTTTTCCAGTGGGTAGTCAGTAGTCGGTCTGGAGCCGACTAGGAGCTGTGCCTGTTGGAAGGTGGCGGAAGTGCCAGAAGATGATATACCGTCATCGAAGAAGGTGTACACAGTCAAGGCCGAGACTGAGGGCGGTGAGGTTGATCGGAGAAAGGTGGTGCTGGGCTCCGCTCGACGTCGGAGAAGAAGGGCATGCAAACAAGTCCCGTCGAAGGTGGCTCCAGTGAGGATCCTCCGATGCTCAAGTCAGCAAAATATCTCGAGGAGAAAGAGTGACAGAGTCTCTGGGTTGCAGATAGTGTGCGTACTTGGAGGGGTCTCTGCTCATCTCTATTTATAGAGGGAGCAAAATGAATGGTGAGAGGACAGGTGATCATGTCCTATCGTACAGTATCACATGGTGCCGCGTGGGCATCTTTAAATGCTGATAATGAGCGCGCCTTCTACTCGGTGTGCTTACGACGGCGGACGCTACTAGATGTGAGGTATAATAAATGATCCTGTGGGCGCATTTAATAAATTCGTAGTATTTCATCATAGTACGCAGCTAGCCGGCCAGAGTATGGCATCTGAGCGACATGACCTTGATGTAGCTTGTCAGGATAGCGTAGTGGCCATGTTTGGTGTTCAGCTGATCAGCAGAGGCTTGCATTATCGGGGTCGGCAAAATGAAGCCGTCAAGGTATTCTGTCGCCGACTAGCATAATCAATCATGCACTGACTACCAAGTCGGTTATAGGCTGAGCACTGTTGGGTGTAAGCGGTCGTGAGTGGCACGTTAGCTCTAGTCAGCCTAGTGCCGACCAAGAGTGAGCTGCCTTTAGTCATCCGGATGTCCACGATGGTGGCCAGCGTCGGCCCTGTTGGGTAGAGCTCGTCAATCTGAGTCAGGTTGAGTGGTAGTAGCTTAGTTGGTGTAACTCCTCCAGTCGGCTTGAAGACGAGAAGGCTTGGTAGTCGGCTAATTGACGGGGATCTACCCCAACACCTGCCCCTCAGCTCTCGAGTCCAATTGTGTGGTTAGTTGGACGAAGGAAGTTTGTCTTTGAACAGATTCAAGTTGCTTTTGCCGACTGTCACTTGGTTGTCTTGTCGCTTCATGGAGTGGACCGTTGCCTTGTCTTTTCGTAGAACGTGCGATAGCACCGTCCCATTGCAGATCATGCAGCAATAATACCGTGGAGCTCGAGATGATCTTCTATATTAATGGCAGGAGATCGGCTGGCAAGGCAATAATGAGCATGCATATCCGAGTCGTCCATGTGTCAGTCACCCATTGATTCAGTCTGTGATTACGTGGATTAAGCTGACTCGACAAGATCCGAATGGTGGTGTGTCGAATCGGCATCGATTTAGTCGGTCGAGATTGCCACCATATGTCAAGATCTCCGAGCAAGTGTGGTACTCGGTGTTGATCCTGGCCATCGAAGGAACCTATAAATAAGGGTTGATCTCCTTCCATTTTTGATTTCATTGTTTCTACTCCGCCTCAAATCTTCTTGCCCTTTTCTTAGGAGAGAAGTTAGGTAGAGCCACTGGGGAGCAGTCTCCTCCGGCGCTGGTCTTCCGTCATCGTCATCATCTCCATCGGTCTTTTTCTCTAGAGATTTCTTTCTCGGTCTCTTTCTCTTTTTCTTAGATTTCTTCTCTTCTTCTTTTTATGGCTTCCACTGGCAGAGAATTCGGAGATGAGAATCCAGTCAGTGACTGGAGTTCTCGGGCTCCAACCACCCAGAGGGTGATCGAGGAGATTACTCGGGACGAGCCTGATGAGGCATCTTCTTGGTAGGGTCAGTTAGATCTGGATGAGTCGGATGAATAGCTGACTACCGAGAACCTCTTTGGATCTCTTGTCGAGAGGTTCGAGTTGATGGAGTCAGCCGTCAACTGACTAAGGGGACATTATCATATCCTTAATCGGTATCGGTTGATGGCGTTTGGCGAAGGAGGCCGAGTTGTTCGTCCTTCTGATAGCTATGTTGCCATCTATGAGGAGTTCTTTCGATCGAAACTTCGATTTTCTCTGCATCTCTTTTTTGTCAATATCCTCGATCTATATGAGATCGTTCCCACTCAGCTCGCTCTCAATTTTATTCGTATCCTTATTTGTTTTGTCGTCCTTTGCCATCTTCTTTGGGTCGAGCCTCGAGTTTTTTTATTTTGGATCATTTTTGTATTGAAAAAACATCCTCGAGAGAAGGGATGGTGGTTCTTTTATCCTCGGTCCTATCAACAATTTTTCAAGAAGCTTCTTTCCTCCATCCATGGGTGGAAAGGCAAATTTTTCTACATTGCCGACTCTCAATCTCTCTCCGAATAGAAATGAAACAGTCTTAGAGAAAGATCGAGAGACATACGAGAAGCTATTCGAAGTCCAGGTTCCTGCGCATCAGGAGTTGCTCAAGGAGCAGTTTCTTTACGATGTCGGGATAAGCCTGACTAGTCATCTCGGTAGTCTTTTTTCTGCAGACTTTTTATAGTTTTTGCTTTATTCATAGTCTGACTCTTCTTTATCGTATTCATACAAATATGAGGGTTATGATGGGATCTCTCAAGGAGGTGGTCCAGAAGAAGAAGACCAAGACGGCATTCGGGCTCAATGGTCCCTCTCGACCACCAAAGAAGCCAAGAGAAGAGTCTCCTTCTCGGATGCCGAGGAGTACACAGCCACCATCGCCGCCTCGAGTACCGCCATCACCGCCTCGAGTGTCGTCGGAGTGCTCGTCTCCACCACCTGCCACTAAAGTTATCACAATTGCGGCTTCTCCCCTAGCTGACAACGATGTGGTGGTCATCGAACCGTCGGCAAGGCTGGCTGAAGTGGTGCAAGCCCTTCCAGTCCAAGCCGAGTTCGGAGGAGGTCGAGCAGTTGGTTGGAAAGCTATCGATAAGGGTGCCGACAAAGGTAAGGCACCGATGCTCTCCAGTTTTACTACGGACTACGGTCCTTATATGCCTTATGGGGAGCCAACTATCGCGATCGGGATGCGCTTCAAAGCCACTGATTAGGCACTTTAAAACTGCCAACTTGTCGGAGAGTTGGCAAGAATGGTGATGCTTCCCATAGATTAGGAAATCAAAAAGGCACGCCTAATCTTAGAGATTCAGTCGGGTGCTTACATATCGTTGATCGGGGTAAGTCTTCGATCTTTCTTTATTTGGTTTCTTTTCGAATTACTTTTGACCGAATAGATGACTTAGCCATTTTTCTTTTTTGCAGATGATGCATGACATTACAGTTCTGTCGGAGGGGTTGATCAAATTTGCTCAGGTCAATCATGATTTAGAAGATCAGGCCCAGACCGCTTGTGCGCAGGTCGAGATCTCCGACGAGCTCCTCCGAGCTGCTGAGGAGCACGAGAGGAAAAGTAGAGAGAAGATTGCTAGAGGTTGAATTGATGAATTTGGCAACCAACAAAGAAAAGAGAAGGAAGAGTTTGAAAAATTGAAGGTCGACTATCAGAAGGAGATGGAGTCAGCTAAGAGCGCTCTCACCGAGGAGAAGGAAAGAGTGCAGAAGGTTGAGAAGGCTGCCAAGGAGGCTGAGAACACCGCCAAGGAAGCTAAGAAGACCGCCACCAAACTACAAGAAAAATTGACGGTGGTAAAAACTCGGGCCCAGGAAGCTGCTTCTTGGGCACTGGTCAAGTTTCGAAATTCAAAGGAGTATGATGAGAAGCTTGTCGATGTTGGCTCGGATGCGTACTTGCTTGAATTTATGGAGTATAAGAAGTAGATCTGTCATCTCGTGCCCAAGGTAGATCTGAGCTCCATACAAGCCGACAAGGAATCGGACAAGTCGGGCGACGAGAAAGTGGAGGTCGAAGCGGACCATCCCCATCCGACTTCTTAGATTCTTTTGTACTCTTTTTTTTTTGATTTCTGTTATATACTTTTTTTTATTTTGTACTAAACTCCTTTGAAATGAAATATAATTATCTTCTCTTTTAACTTATGAATTGTCCGACTTGATCTCTATTCATGTTTTCCTCCTTTACTCAGTAATCTTTCTATAAAATTGGCTAAGTAATGAAGTTGGTGATAAAGCAAAGTAGTCGATAGAAAATAGCAAACCGAGTAGGTTGTAGCTGAATTAATGAACTTGAGAAGATTCTCTAAGTCGTATAGTCGATTTTTATAGTCAAACTCAGTCAGATTGAAGTCATAGTCGTAGATCTTTCACCGTAGATCGTTCCGCTGAGTAGGAACTTAAAGAAGATTTTTGTTTAGGATTAGTAGATCTTTGGCTAGTCAGTGTTGAGCCGACTTACTATAATTTATTTTCACCAGATCGCATGACGAACTGCAACTTACATGCTCATGGCTCTTGGATCGTTGTGAGTATGGTGGCGATTGTCAGACCATACAGCTCTGATGTTCGGTTATTTGTCAAACATCGTACTTGCCTCATGGGGTATTATGGCTCTGTGGCTTACGAATCCTGTTGGGCTCATTGGCACTCAGACAGGTACGCCATCGGATGTCGGATCTCGTGACTCCACTAATCGGGTTAGCCGACTAATGCAATGTTTCGCCTAGGTTTCATGTTCAACTTGACGTTGCAACTTTCGGCAAGCACGCTTACAGTTGGAGGACCCACCTATTTTTAGGGACAGATCCACTCCTGACTTCGTTAGTCAGGTATAAGCCGACTAGTGCTTCGTCGGATACAAGCCGACGAGGGAGTAGTTGTGTTGTACATCTCCGAAAACTTGATTTGTAAGATACAGAATTTGCAGAAAGGAAGACCTTTTTATAGATGAAGGCATTCTTATTGATAATACATCCGTAGATTCTCTGTGTTCCAGGTTCGAGGGATCTCGATGCCGTCCAAGTTCTCAATTTTGTAGGCCCTCGATCGCAGGACTGTCGAGATTCTATAGGGACCTTCCCAATTAGAAGATAGCTTTTCTTGTTTAGTAGGTTTGGAGATTTCTGCTCTTCTGAGGACTAAGTCTCCTATTCGGAAGATTTTCGGTTTGACTCGAGAGTTGTAATACCGAGCTATCCTTTGTTGGTAGGAGGTTATTCTCAGTAGAGCTCGTTCTCAGATTTCTTCGAGCAAATCCAAGTTTGCTCGTCTCTTATCTGAATTGGTTGATTCATCGTAGTGTTCCATTCGAGCTGAAGATAATCCGATTTTGATTGAAATTATAGCTTCAGTCTCGAACGCCAACTTGAATGCAGTCTCTTCGATCGAGATTCGAGGAGTTGCTCGGTAAGACCATAGGACACTGTGAAACTCGTCGGTCCAGCTACCTTTAGCTTGATCGATTGTAGTCTTCAGGCCTTGGAGAATCATCCTGTTGGTCATCTTAGCTTCTTCATTGGATTGAGGATGTCCAACTGAGATGAGCTTGTGGATGATATGATACTTCACACAGAACTCTTCGAACTTGGTGTTGTTGAACTGTCGACCGTTGTCAGTGATGATCACTCGGGATAGATAAATCGACAGATGATATATTTTCATAGAAAATTGATAGTCTTCTGCTCCGTTATCTGTACCAGTGGTTCGACTTCGATCCACTTAGTGAAGTAGTCGATGGCCACTACAAAAAATCTTCTTTGTTCGCTAGCAGATGGGAATGGGCTGAGTATGTTGACATCCTACTGGTCGAATGGCCAGGATATCAAAACGGTTGTAAGGTGACTGGACGGAAGTCTCTGGATGTTGGCAAATCTTTGACATTGGTCATATTTCTGCATCAAATCGTAGGCGTCCTTCTGCATAGTCGGCCAGTAGTATCCTTGCCGGAGGATTTTGTAGGACAGTGACTTGCCCCTAAGTGATTACTGTAAATTTCTTCATATACCTCCCGAAGAGTGTAGTCGGCCTCGGAAGGTCAGAACACTTGAGCAGGGGTAGAGACGGTAACCTTTTATAGAGTTGATCGTCAATGATCACGTATCGAGTTGCCAACTTTTTTAGTCGGTGTGCCTCAGTAGGATCGGTCGGTAAGGTTCCGTCTATCAAGAATTTGATGAACGGGTCAACCCAACTCGGCTCATGTCTGATTTGGATCTAGTGAATTTTTTTCTCTGAGTCAATGCTCAGGCTCTCAAGATGCTTGATGAAGATTCTTTCAAGCTCGTCGCAATCAGAGGTAGCAAGACAAGATAGAAAGTCAGTTCGGGCATTCTCGGAGCTAAGGATGTGGAAAATCTAGAAATAGTCAAAGTGTGGTTGTAGAGATTTGAGCTTTTATAGATATCTAGAGAGAACAGGATCTCGGACGGCATATTCTCTTCAGGACTGTCCGACGATGAGTTGTGAGTTGGTGAATATCCGTAGGAGCTTCACATCGAGATCTTTAGCGATTTTTAGTCTGACTATTAGGGCTTCGTACTCTGCTTAGTTGTTTGAAGCCTTGAAGCTGAATCGAAAAGCATACTTGGTCACCATCCTGTCGGTATTGGTCAAAATCAGACTCACGGCGCACCCTTGAGCGTTTGAAGCTCCATCCACGTGTAGAATCCATGCGGGTTCTTGAGTGTCCTCCAAGAAGTTATCTTTGACTTGGTCGTTGTTGGTTGGAATACACTCGACGATGAAGTTGGCAAGAATTTGGACCTTGATCGAAGATTTTAGAACAAAGAAAGGTTGAACTTGTTGAGCTCGACTGCCCATTTGGCCATTCTCCTTGAGGTGTCTGGCCGTTGAAGTAGAGCTCTCAGGAGAAGGTCGGTCAAGACTTTTACTGAATGGGCTTGAAAGTAGGGTCGTAGTCAGTGAATAATTGTTATGATTGTGAGTATGACCTTTTCAATGCGAGAGTATCTTGTTCGGTATGGCGTAGCACCCGACTGATGTAGTAAATGGATCTCTATGTTTTGCCTTCTTCTCAGACCAACATCGAGCTAACAGCTTCAGAAGTTGTCGCTACGTACATGAGCAATTCATCGCCGGTGCTGGGTTTTGTTAGGAGTGGAGGAGAGCTAAGGTACTACTTCAACTTATCAAAGAATTTTTGACATTCCTTCGTCTAGATGAAGTCCTTCATCTACCTGAGGGTCTTGAAGAAGAAAGGCATCGCTTTGCAGACTTAAAGATGAAGTGGCTTAAGGATGTGATGCGTTCTGGTAATCTTCGGATATCCCGTCGAAAAGTTGGAGGCTTCATGTCAAGGATCACCTTTATTTCTCATGGTTGGCCTCAATGCCTCGCTTCATCACCATAAAGTCGAGAGACTTCTCCGACGTGATGTCGAAGGCGCACTTAGTCGGATTTAGCTTCATCTGATGCTTCCTCAGGGCGTCAAAAGCTTCCATCAAGTCATTGATATAGAGGGCAGCTTCAGTACTTTTTACGAGCATGTCGTCGATATAAATCTCTATATTGCATCCAATTTGATCTTTAAAGATTTTGTTGACTAGCCTTTGATACGTTGCTGCGATATTTTAAGACCCAGGGGCATGACTTTGTAATAGTATAGACCTTTATTAGTGATAAACGGCATCTTCTCCTCATCTTTGGGCGCCATCCAGATCTGGTTGAAGCCGGAGAAGGAGTCTATGAATATAAGTAGTTGATGGTTGGATGTCGCATCGACTAGCTGATCAATTCATGGAAGTGAAAAGCTGTCTTTGGGATAAGCTTTGTTCAAATTAGTGTAGTCGATGCAGATCTGTCATTTACCATTTATTTTTTTGACCATCACTATATTCGCGAGCCAATCCGGATAGATTGCCTCATGGATGAAGTTGGCTGTCAGTAGTTTGCCAACCTCTTCGTCGATGGCCTTCTGTCACTCAAGAGTGAAATTTTTTTCTTTGTTTCATCGGCTTGTAGTCGGGATCGACATTAAGTCGGTGGACGATGACTTCCAGGGGGATGCCTAACATGTCGAAAGTAGACCAGGTAAAGACATCAGCATTTCTTCTTAGAAAATCAATCAACTTCTCTCGTAGCTCTTCGCTCAGCGAAGATCCGACTTGAATGATTTTAGTCGGGTCTCCACCGTATAAGGGAACTGTGATGTGCTGCTCTGCAGGTTCTCTTCGATTTTAACTTTTCTCTGATCCAGCCCATCATCGATGAGGAGAGTTTTAGCTGATCTTTTTCTATTGAGACTGGTTAAGTAGGATTATCGGGCTAATTGTTGGTCTTGTCGCATCTCGTTGGGTCTGTTCTTTGTCGGAAAGCGCACGAGCATATGGTAAGTGGAGACGACCGCTCGAATCGCATTCAATCCGGGCCGTCCTAAGATGACGTTGTAGGCGGATGAGATCTGGGCTATGAAAAAATTGAGACGAACGATCGACTGTCGAGGTGATTGCCCAACCGTGATGGAGAGTTCGATCTCAGCCTCCACCTTGATCGAGTCACCTATAAATCCGACTAGAGGAACATTGACTAGTTTGAGTAGTTTAGCAGAAAGTCATTGCATTCGGGAGAAGCAGTCATAGAAAATCATGTCAGCAGAATTTTCATTATCAACAAGACATCTTTTTACATGATAGTTGGTAATCGTCATTGATACAACTATAGCATCATTGTGGGGAGTTTAGACTCCTCGTAAATTTGCTTCGGTAAAGACGATGTCATTGTCGGCCCACTGGCGCTTGGAGGTACTTCCGTAGTCGTCTGCCCTCCGGAGTCGCGGTCCCATCAAGATCATGTTGATCACGCCCGCTGTCGTTTGAATGTGAGTCTCTTCCTCGGGTTTCGGATGAGGTGGATTAGAAGGTTGCTGTATAGGTTGCTCCCGCTCGTACTTCTCGAGATACCCCCATCTTATCAAATTTTTGATCTCATTCTTCAGCTGGCGGCACTCCTCTGTGTCGTGCCCGTGATCGTGATGGAAGTGGTAGTAGCGGTTTCGATCACGAGATTCCATCTTCATTGGTGGGAGTCGGCGAAGAAAGTTCTCCCCCTCTATCTCCATAAGAATCTATGATCGAAAAGTAGTTAGAAGAGTGTAGGAGTCATACCTGCTCATGAAGTTTTTGGGCTTCTGACTTAATCAGAGAGGTGGAGCCTCCTTCTTGGCATGGATCTGGCTAGGCTCGTCAAAGACTCCTCCTTTCCTTGCCTTCTTTTTTGGCCTTTCCTTGAACTGGTGGCGGTCGATCGCAGCTTCCTCGGTATAGATATACTTCTGTGCATGCTCGAGGAGTTTGGCGTAGGACCAAGGAAGCGTCTTGTCCAGAGAGTAGGTAAACTTGGTGCCCCAGAGTCTTCGCTTCATTACTGCGATGGCCGTCGCCTCATAGAGGTTCTTGATCTCCAGGGTCGCGGTGTTGAAATGCACCACAAACTCCTATAAAGACTCACCGTCCTATTGCTGGATAGAGAAGAGATTATCAATGGTTCTAGGTACTCTCTGATTTGTGCTGAAGTGTGTCACAAATAGTTGCTTGAACTGCTCAAAAGAATTGATGCTTCCTGACTGTAGCTCCGAGTATCACATTCGTGCGATTTTTTGGAGAATTATTGGGAAGGCAATGTAGAGAAGGGCGTCAGATGTCCTTTGTAGAAGCATGAGAGCTTTGTAGCTCTCAAGATGATCGAATGGATCAGTGGAGCCATCGTACGGATCGATTTGCGGTATTTGAATCGATCAGAAATTGGTTCATCGAGGATCCATCTTGAGAAGGTAAACTTGTACTGACATCGAATTTGTTGGTCGGGTCTCGATGGTTGGTCTGGAGCCATTCCAGACGGTGATCTATCTCCTTCAATTTTTGGTTGTACTCATCCAGTCGTTGTTGCAATACATCAGAATACTGCGAGCAGCCTGGAGTAGAACCTTCCTCAGAAGAAGAAGATCTTGATGGAGATCGCGGCCTCTTCCCCTTATATTGGGTTCGTCGAGGAGAATGTGGAGGCCAGCGGTCGTCGGAATCGGCACATGAAGCGTGCTAAGATTCAGGACGCGGTGATAGTTGGGTGGGTGGAGAACTCGCTCGGTGGGAATGCCACATAGAATGATGGGTTGGAGATCATGGTCGGTGGCTGTGCCTAGAAGGCGCATCACACGGTGTAACCACTTCCAACTGCTGTTGTTGCTATTATTGTTAGAGACATTTGACAGCCTTCGTCAGGTCTTTTACCTGCTGCACGAGGATAGCAAATCCAAGATCTATCGTCATCGATGGTCATGAAGCACTTGGCTCTCCACGGGTTGCTGAAGGTACATCACGCTATGACAAGCGTCGAATGAAACCAGCAGAAACATTCTGCATCTTTGTCTTGGCCATGGAGATCCTTGGGAGAGAAGATTTCTCTCTACTCAATTCCTCCCCTTCCTGGTATGCCAAACTATTGCGACCTTTCTCCAATGGGTAGTCGGTGGTCGGCTTGGAGCCGACTAAGAGCCGTGCCTGTTGGAAGGTGGTGGGAGTGCTGGAAGATGATGTGCCGTCATCGAAGAATGTGTACACAGTCAAGGTCGAGACTGAGGGCGATAAGGTTGATCGAAGAAAAGTGGTGCTGGGCTCTGCTCGACGCTGGAGAAGAAAGGCCTACAAAACAAGTCCCACTGGAGATGGCTCCGGCGAGGATCTTCTGATGCTCAAGTCAGTGAGATGTCTTGAGAGAAAAGAGCGACAGAGTTTCTGAGTTGCAGATAGTGTGCATACCTGGAGGGATCCCTGCTTACCTTTATTTATAGAGGGAGCAAAATGAATGGTGAGAGGACCGGTGATCATGTCGATCATATCCTATCGTACAGTACCACATGGTGCCGCGTGGGCGTATTTAAATACTGATGGCAGGCGTGCCTTCTACTCAGTGTGCTTATGGCGGCGGACGCTACCGGACGTGGGGTATAATAAATGATCCTGTGGGCATATTTAAATTCATAGTATCTCATCACGGTGCGCAGCTAGTCAGCTAGACTATGATGTTTGAGTGACATGACCTTGATGTAGTTTGTCAGGGTGGCATAGTGGCCATGTATGGTGTTCAGCTAGTCGATAGAAGCCCGTGTTGTCGGGATCGGCAAAATGAAGCCGTCAAGGTATCCTGTCATCGACTAGCATAGTCGGTCATGCGCCGATTGCTAAGTCAGTTATAGGCTGAGCGTTGTTGGTGTAAGCAGCCGTGGATGGCACGTTAACTCTAGTTGGCCTGGTGCCGATCAGGAGTGAGCGGCCTTTAGTCATCCAGATGTCCACGATAGTGGCTGGGATCAACCCTGTTGAACGGAACTCATCAATTCGAGATGGATTGAGTGGTAGTAGCTTAGTCGGTGTAGTTCCTCCAATCGGCTCGAAGACGAGAAAGCTTGGTAGTTGGCTAAGCGATGGGGATCTACCCCAACATGAGTGAAGAACTTGATCTTATTATGTGGTGTAAGTTTTAGGTATGATGTCAGATTCTCAATCAGCAGCCAAATATTACCCTTCAAAACTATCAGAAAGCATATTGCTTGATCATGCAAAACAGTGCCTGCCAAATATTACCCATCAAATGTATTTTAATGTGATCTGAGACATCTATGGTATTGGACCGAGGCGACTGAGAGATTAAAAAGTCAGTAAGGAAAATGCAATAGTTTTCTGCTTCTGCTCCTCCTTTTTGTTTATGTAGAAAGAGATCCACAAGCAATAGGCTATGAACTCTGGGTTAGTCTTAATGGGATCAAGGAAAATAACCAAAACAGTTGATATCTAAACCTAAAAGGTCAATTATTAGATATGGGGTATTAAATTACTAGATAGAAACATGTCGACCCACACAAACAATTCAAAACAGAGCTTCCATTCCAGATTAGTATTTGATTCATATCCACAGCTGTATTTGTACTTGTCTAAGAAACGTGGATGCGGACATAGATGCACAAAAATCTGGTTTGTACCTGAATGTTTAATTCCGATATATAGTGAGATATAACTCTTGTAAACTTTAAAGGAATTCCATATATAATGTTAAATTTAATTTTCTTTAATATAATGATATGTTTGATTTGGTGAATTGCATGCTAATAGTTAGTTTTAATTTAATGCATGCAGTTAGCGATTATTATGATCCACTAAGAGAGTAAGATAATTCAGTTAGTATCTTTGTTGTTTCTTGGATGATTATCTGTTTATCTTGAAAAAATAATGAAAAAATAGGCAGCTTTTACTCAATATAATATAAAGAAGAATAGTTTCTTACTCGTAAAATTTAATTATCTGGTTTATATACCTATTTATATCTACACCATTAATATTTGATTTGTGGTCCTATTCATTGAAAACAAAACAAATGGTTAAGGATATATTGATATTTGATCTGTAATTTTGACCCCACAAGTATATGTCATTACTTAAATTGTCATCAAATATGACAATAAGATTCCACCAGCACATTCTTTTGATGTGAAGGCAGCTCAAAGTTGTCTGTGTTTTCCTAATTAACCATAGCTCATTTCATTCCACCAATCTCTAAGTGCATATATGGACATATCATGAACCAACCATAGATCAATATAGTTTCTTTCTTTCTTTCTTTTTTTCAATTAAGAAACAACTTGGTGGGAATCTTCATGACATTTGTAATCCTTTTGTAGGTAGTTTTAACTACATAATGAAGATCATTGACCAGGATGACATACTATGTATTTCATGGTACATAATAACGTCGGTGTGAAACTTTGAATACTAATATTTCCTAGGAGCGTGGTACAAAACAAAGAGAGATGGCACATAGAACGAAAGCGAGAGGCTGCGCCATTTTTCTATTTGATGCGAAGAGATTGCATGTTTAAATGTTGGAAGATATTTACCAAGTGTTTGACATCGGTAATTCTTTATTATTTTAATAAATTATTTATTATTTTTAAATGATTTATGTTAATCTTGTTATTATTGTTTAAAGTAAAACATTAAATACAAATTTCATTACGACAAACATAATTTAGACAAACAAAATCATATGAAATAAAAGAAAATTTTCAATTATTAAATTTTTATGTATGGTGAAAAAGGTGTATAATCTCAGTACCTATGGGAATGGAGAAAGGATGATATTAATGTTTGTTAGCATAATTTTAAGGATCACATGACAACTCATATTAGCTTATAATATTTTTTAATTAATATGATCTTATATTAGTTTGTATTATTTTTTTATTAGTATAACCTTGTTAGAGTGATTCTAGGGATGACATGATAACTTATATCAGCCCATAAATATTTCTTTGTTAGTTTGATCATGTATCAGTCTACATTATGTTTCTTATATAAAGTTTATATGTTAGTATATATAACCCTAAGATGTATCAAATGTAACCAGGTAGAAGCACAATGTTTACTCTCTCTCTCTCTCTCTCTCATTTCTTTCTTTCATGTAGTAATCAGGCAAATATGATTCTTTCATGTGGTATCTACTCTCCTATTATAAGTGGAAAAGGTTTTCGAGGTTGGTTTCATGCGGCTAGCTCCAAATATACTCTGCTATATCAAAAGTTCCTTGTTTCCTGGTTCTTCCTCATTAATTTTTCTCCTTGTATATGATAGAGAGAAAGAGAACAAAAAAGATAAACATTCTTCTCATAATAAGTGAAAGCTATCTGTCTCCAAGATGAATGACGTTATGGCTATCCAAAGTAGTATAACTTTCTTATGGTGCAAAAAATGTACCATAAAGGATCCAAACTCACATTCTTCTCCTCGAGTGAGCTCCATCTATAGGGGAAAAAAAAAAATGGAGATGCATGTAGATTCTAGTTGCCATGGATGAAAAATCCAATTTCCTTAGAAATAGATGTTGATTGGTACGGATAGCCTCCTCATCTACTAAATATCAAATCACCATCTAGTTTTCTCTAAGAAATAATTTGTTATCCTATAGGCCTAAGAAATAATTACTGAAGTAAAAAGATTGTATTACTAACTTGACAAGTGTGCATTGGGTAATGAGTGAGATAGGGATGGCCAGTGTTTTTGCGCTTGAACACAACTGGTGGGCAGATCACCAGAGTGATAAAGAAGGGTCTCCACTGTTTAAAATCACCTACTTTCGCTGAAGGAGCGGAATAATTTCCTTTGCAACCCCTGCTTTGCTCTGCTTTTTCTGATTCCAGTTCTTCTTTCTGAATGTTTTGTGTTCCTTTCTCCTCAAGAACATTTGCTTCTCCTTTGAATTTAGTAAATTTGTGTCTCTTTTAACTGAAGTTTGATAAACAAGTGGGATTACCCACTCTCTTTCCATCAAAAATAAGGATGGCAGATTTAGCTTTACTGGATTATCCTGGAATCTAATAAGCTATGAGCCTACCACCAGTCATTGGCAAGTTATAAGTAGGTCAGACATAGCCAGAGTTTGCATGACACCGAATTATTATTATAAGAATATATTGACAGAATCACCATTGGGATAATACGGAAAAGCATTATGTTGAGCTGCTCATGGAATTTTCTTTCTACTTCCACATACAATGGCTGTAAGTGCAAATTATACAGTCATATTGTCAAAGAGGAGAAAAGGAGAAGGTTAGGTGGAGACTAAGGAGTTGCAAGTTAGCAAGCAATTTAAGTGGATCATGCATTGATGAACCATAATTTGCTATAGATATCTATACTTCCATATAAAACTAGCTCCTCCACAAGCTTTATGCAAGAGATGCCCCTAGCTGTTTGGCTTTTCTTCTATTTTGTTTTGGTTTTAATACAGTGCCGATCATTATTTTATTTCATATTTTTATTTATAAAATAAATTATAGAAGTCAAAAAAAAATATGTTGGTATTATTATTATTATTTTTATATTTTAAAAATTATTTACATTATTTTTAAAAAAATGAAAATTAAAAGTGTTTGCTTCCAAAATTTTTAGAAATGAGGAACTCATGTTTGTTTTTAATCACCTCTACTGTTATCGGTGCCATTGTTGTTGCCGCCGTTGTCATTTCTGCTGTTGCCACCAATATTATCATCTCTATTACATCACTAATATCTTCACTACCATATTACCGTAGCTGTATATATCTCTATTGTCATTGCCTCTGCCACACCATTGTCATTGTAGTCATCACCCTTCTTTAAATCTTTGATGCTCTTGCTACCACCACCATAGATACCACTGCTATCATCATTGTCTTCGTCTTCGATATATCACCATCATCATTATCGTCATCTTTGCTATATCGTCATTATATTTATCACTAATACTATTACTACCTTCACAATCTTGCTACGGCTACCATCAGTATCATCATCTTTATATTATTTTAAAAATAATTAACTATATCAAATATATTTATATTTTAAATAACAATATAAAATAAATTTTATTTTTAAAAAATAAAAAAATAAAAGTGATATCGAATAGGATCTAATTTTAAACAATAATGACCCATCTGGGGTAGAACCTGAACTATCGAAGCCAATCCCCTTCAGCAAGGTTAATCCAAGGAGAGTGCTGATAAAACAAGGCAAATTGCTCAACAACGTGGTGTCAAGTGGTTTATTTGAGATGCACTCAACTCCAAGCCAAATTGACCTGATGTCAGGCAGGTTTAATTGCTGCACAAGCTTGCATCACCAATGCTCACCAGTATGCATTTGATGCCCATGCCTTCAACCACCCAATCTTCATTCTCTGCAAGCACTGCACTCTGGAACCAAGTAGCAGCTGTCAGGCCATTAAAAAGCCCTCATTTTGGGTGGGCAAATAGAGACTAAATGCATGACATCAGCATTGCAGCTCCCACTTCCAGAACTAGGGGAGCAGGGCTCAGGGACTCAGCATTGTGAAGGAACAAGCTACATTTGATGAGTTCTGACCTTTGTGGGATCTTACTTCAGCCGTAAACATGACATGGATGTACGGTCTCTCCTAGGGATGCATTGAAGGCACCTGGGTCCATTTCATTTGATGTAATGTACCAGCAGTAGAACCGGCAGGATGTCAAAAGATTGCACTTGGAAATGGGCTTCATAATGTTTTCCCACTTATATATATTAATTGCTAAAAAATTTTAAAATATTATTTTAAAAAAAGGCCAATTTAGTTTAATTTAATGCCGGTTGATTGAACAAAGAGAGATAATAATTCAATAAAATCAAAGTAAATTATTTGTAAACTTTTTTTTTGTAAATAAACTAATACTTAAGAAAGAAGATTAAAATCAGAATTAGGAGGTGCATGATTTGCGGCCGGAATCGGAGTTGAAATAGAAATCAAAATGGTTTAGAATCAGAATCGGAATTGGAATGATCAATTTCTCCGCAGCATTTGGTTCGTGATCGGATCAGAATCGGAATCGGAATTGAAATGAAAATTTGAATCCATAGAGGAGAATATAGATTGAGTTCTATGTAGATTGGATCATTTCCATTCCATCCTAAAATCAAAATTGGAATGGGACTCCTCCCAACCAAATGATTGAAATAGGAGTCATCCATTTCCATCTCGATTTTAGACCCCCACTCCCCCCAACCAAGCATCCCCTAATATTATTTACATGCAAGCAACCAAAATTTATTGATAGCAAAAATATGTGCCAAATAGTTTATGCTATAATGTACACATCAGCTCTAATATAAGAAACATGAGTTTTTATTGGTCGCATAGAGAGTCAATCATTTTCATTTGTGACATCTTAATCATTGGGATGGTCAATCGTGAATATACCATAACCCATACTTGATCTATTAGATATTAGATCTGGTTGGTTTTGGATCAAGTTTATTAGGGATCCAACCAATATGCCAAGAGAACTCAGCCTTTATATCCAGAGAAAATTATTAAGGCCTATTTGAAGTTTGCTAATTTTTGGATGAGAATTGCTTGGGAGATCACCATGTGGCCCGAGAAAATTAGTGCAATTTATTTTCTTTCTTTCTTTTTTTGGCTGAGATAGAGGAGACCTAGTGACATAGATTTTTTGAATCAAGCTAGACTCAAGAACAAGGAAACCCAACCGATGCCAAACTATGCACCATCTGAAGCCAACTAACAGTACACTAGTCATCATCAATAGACATCCAAAGGTAATCACCTAACATTCGAAGGCCCAGAGCCTTATTCCGAGGTGGAATTTTGGTCTAGGACAACTGATGCTCACCATATTCATTGTTAGTTCATCTAATGGTATCATAACTAGCTTCAAATAGGTTTTAATGATAGATATGTCACTATCGGATTGAGATTTCTTCTAGGAGACTTCCATTGGATGAAAACCACAAACAAAGCTTTGAAGCGATCAAGTAGTGGATGACTGAAGTATCGGTCTTGTGACTATTGGACTTCTACAAGGTGTACAAGTTTTCTTGTGACGCCTCTCATATTGATCGAAGTCCTTAGCTAGGAAGAACATCCATGCATGGCCTACTTTTGCAAGAAGCTCAATAATGCTAAAAAATATATTCCGCATATAATGTTAAGTTCTATGCTGTGGTCCATGCCCTAAAGAACTAAAGGCACTACCTCATCCATAAGGAGTTTGTGCTTTATCCTCTACTTTTTGAACTCCCAAATTAAGCAAGCTGAACTCTAGATACCAAGTATGGTAATTCGCCATAGGAATGTACTTTCTGTTTGATCCACAAGGTGAGTATAGGGAACAAACCCGCCTATAACCTGAGCCGGTGAGTTTGCCTTTTGGTATAGATATCAACTAGAAATATAAAGTTCAACATTCAACAATCTCAAAGACCTACATGAAGGTGACCCTTATTTTGAAAAGATCTATAAGGCACCGAAGGAAGGAGAAGGTCAAGGTTACCCTAGATATTTCTATAAGATGGTTAAGGGACCTTTATGCAAGATCAAAATATATAGGAGTAATATGCAAGAAATCTAGCTAGCTGGACATTTTGGCCATGACAAGAAGCTCCCCATCATGGATGAGTGATTCTTCCAAGTACGAAGGACATGGCAAAAATAAAATAAAATAAAAATAAAATAAAAAATAAAAAAAATCAAATGGTATCATATTCACTTTAAAAAATAGTGTAATAGCGACGGCAAACGAGCTATCGCTAATAGTAATGTTTATCGACTACTTATTACGATAAAATTAATCCATTGTTAAAAGGATGAATACTTATTAGCGACGGTTTTTTTGTTATTAGCAACGACAGTGCCATCACTATAAATTTAATTTAAAAATTAGTACTAGCGACGGCTTTAGCGACGTAAATTAATTAGTTGTCGCTAATACTCTGCCCTAAAAATCTCTCCCATCCCCGACCACTTGGTTTCATTCTCCGCCGTCTCCTCCTTTTTCTCCCGTCTCCGATCCCCCTTCTTCCCCCACCGTGCTGTCGGAGCCCCATCCCCACGCCCCAGCCCTCGCACCGTCGTTCCCTCCTCGGATCTGACGTCCCCATGCCGAATCGGCAGTCCCCGAGTCTGCACCCTCCTCCTTCTTCCTCGCCTCTCCTCTTCTTCCCTCGGAGCTACCGGAACTTATCGGAGCCCCCATTCCGGTGCCCCGGCCTCCCCCTTCTTCCTGACCTCTCCCCTTCTTCCCCCACCATCGTCCCCATGCCGGATCGGCCATCCCCATGCCAGATTGCCCTTCCCTTGTCAGATCTGCCATTCCCTGTCTCCCCCTTCTTTCCCCATCGCACCGCTGAACCTGTACCCCAATCCCTATGCTGCCTTCTCTTCTTCCCTGTGCTACTTGGTAAGTATTAGCGACGACGATGGCGACGGTGATGGAGCCATCACTACATGTCATTCCTCCTCTTTAAATTTTAATATTTAAATTTAGTTTTATTAGATTTATTTAAATTTATAATATTTAAATTTAATTTATGCACAGAAAGTGTATTCTTGGTCACCGATAAGATCTGGATGAGCGTCACTGTTGTACGAAATCTCGCATCTAGTAGTGCTCTCGGGAGGTAGCACTACTCTAGAGAACTCTCCGACAAGAGTAGCCCCATTGCCTTTGACGATAGGTGTTCGAGATCGGACCACCGTCGGACCAATTTTGGCCCGCTCATCTATGTCAGACCGAGGGTGTGTATAGCTCCGTATCATCGAATGGAATGTGTAAGAATAATCCGTTCGAGAATTGGAGAAGTATATCGAAAAATATCCTTCCGTATTGATTTAGGCTTCAAGCGGGAGGGAGGGAGTACCAAAGAGGTCAAAATTCAATCTAACCATCCGATGGAGTACTGGCTAGGGGTGTCTATAGTTCGCATCATCGAATAAAATATGTAAAAATAATCTGTTCGAGAATTGGAGTAGTATATCAAAATATATCCCTCCGTAAATATTTAGGCTTGAGGTATATCAATTATTTAGTTTTATAGTTTCAATTAATTTAGTTCTAAAATTATTAATAATATTTATTTTTTTTGTTACAGGATGCTGGGACATCCGTCCTCATCCACCTGCAGGGACGTATAGGAGCAGAAGGAGGAGGAGGATCTCCATTGACTTTTTTAATTTTGATGTAATGTATTTAATATTTGAGCAGTATTATTTATATAATTTAATTGTGATGTAATATATAATATTAATTTTTATTATGATGGTGATGGTTAATTGTTAGTTGTTATAATGTCCGTAAATATATATTGCTTGTTAATTTAATTATAACAAATTTTAGTAAATATAATTATTTATTAATTAAATTATAATAGATCTTAATAAATATAATTATTGATTTTTAAAAAATTTATTATTAGGCGATGGCTGTTGTGATGGTAAAACCGTCGCTAAAGGAGACTATTAACGACAGATTGTTAGAGATGGAGGAAACAGTCGCTAATATTTTTTAAATTTTAAATTTAATTTAAAAATATTATAAGTGACGAAAAGTCGTTGCTAATTATCGTTGTTATTACTAGTTATTAGCGATGACTTTTTGTCGTAGCTAATATACATCTTCGGTATCGAGATTTTTTTTGATGGTTTTTTAGCGACAGTTTGTGTCGCTAATACTATTAGCGATGATTTGTCTATTATTAGCGATGGTGTTTGGCTGTCACTAATAACTAATTTTTTTATAATATTTATTAAAACACCAAATTGACACCTGAGCTCCATGCGCCATTGTTTGTCCCTGAACACCCTTGGAAAGGCTCAAAGCATGAAGCTTTGGAAGACCTAAGCAAGAATTTAATTTGTCGGTGGGTTACCCAAGGGAATATGATTTTATAATCATGATGGTAGATCCATTTTCCAAGATAGCTCATTTTATTCCGTGCAAGAAAGCTACTGATGCTTTGCATATTGCTTATCTTTTCTTTAAGGAATAATTCACTTGCATGGAGCTCATAAAACTATAGTTTCCAACTGAGATGTCAATTGTTTACCAATCACTTTTTGAAGACACTATGGGGCAAATTAGGTACTAAGCCCCAATTTCAAGTACCTTCCATCCCCAGAATGATGGACAAATAGAAGTAGTTAATAAAAGTTTCGAGAAGCTGTTAAATGGCTTAATTAATTGCAGAGAACCAAACCATATGGGATTCCATCTTCTCATATACCAAGTTTGTAGACAAAACAACATCAGCTGTACAACAGGCCAATAGCCATTTGAGATCATGCTGGGCTCACACTATGACAACCGCTGAACCCATGCTATCATTTCCACTTTCATGTAGAGCTTCAATCAAAGAAGGAGATTTATCGAAATGTTTGGTGAACAGAAAGGATGACCTGAATTATAAAATATCATAGATAACTGTTAAAGATTTGTAGCGTCTAAATCCTAACCTTTATGAAGAATACTTTGCATATAGTACGGAGAGCCAATCTTCTCCAAGTTGGAAGAAGCTAGTGTAGATCGGAGCCAAGCCAGACCCAAAAACAAGGCAACTGCAGGACCCAAAAATCTACTAATAGTAAACTATTCATTGTTCAAAACAATCAATGGTACAATAAGCACCATTATAAGACAGCCGATGGTAACCACCTATGTGTCAGGAGAATGACACACATATTGATCACCAATGAAACAAGATTTCCTCTAAAAGACTAAGAGCGGCAAGATAGCTTATTTAGTTAGATTATGAGTTATATTTCTTGCTGTTCTAAAACGTTGAGGATACCTGGATGTCCTTAGCCTGGTAAGGGACCTCAAAGCTTATAAATGTCCTGTCCGATACTCAATTTGATTATCGAATATTGAATATGGTGGATTGATCGGCAACTTAGTAGGTTCTGGACAATAACAAGTTAGCGAGTTGGTGAAGTCCTTACACCTCAAATCATTGATATTGGTGGACTGTAGCAACAAAGAGATCCTCTTGGTAGCAACAAAATGAGCTACTAGTTATCCCTCTTGTATTTTCTTTTTTAATAAATTCTTAGCATCTAGGTCTTTTAGCCTTTAGATTTAGAAAAAAAAATTACTTTCACAATTCTAGGCTTAGTTGTTTTAATTGCACATCCTTGCTTAGTCTTCTATGAGTAACTCTGTTGCTGGCTGCATGCCTATGTCACCTAGAGCCAGCCCATCCTTGACCCATCTAGGTTGGATCCTAGGCTCCTAGGCAGCCCACATAAGGGTTGATGCACTCTAAATCGGACCCATGGTATCCTATCTAAGAGGCAAGAGGCGATACTGTCCAAGCTAATGCTTAGTTGTTGGAAATTGATATCATTCATAGGGTTGGTGTGGGTAGGAAGATAAGGTTTAGGTCAATATATGCAGTGACTGCAACTCCTTGGCAGATGGAAATTGAGAGGGCTACAATCCCTTGCCAATGGCATTAGAGAGTTCAATCTGAAAAATAAATTGGCATGAGAGAGGGCTAGGTGCTAATAATCCAACAATCTCCACCCATGTATTGTGCATATTTGATCCGATCCAGAAGAAGGAAGATTTGTTTCAATTAACCCACTCAACTCGAACCTCATGAAAAAAGATAGAGAAGAGAGAGAATTTTCTAAAATTGCTTGTCTCTTTTTTCTCTTTATTTATTGACAAAAAAATGAGGTATATGATCTATATTTATAATCGCAAGCTAGGTTTACTCTTACTCAAGTCAAGTAGGATTTCTCTTCCTAGCTTTTAGAAGAATTTCCGTCCTTAATAATTGGGTTAAATTCAACTTATAATAGGACTCTTTTATTTAAACTAGATGTGTCTAATAGAAATAATTCAGAAAAATTAAAATTCTTCAAGAGGTAGATTTCAATTTCTATATCAACTCTACCTTTCATCATTTTGTCAGATTTTTCTTAAATTAGACATTATGATAGATCAAAATTTTATTCGCAAGAAAAAAAATTTAATTGAATCGGCCTATTTTTGATCCTAAATGATAGAATTTGGGTCCAATCGCTTAGGATGTCACCTTCAATGATATTATATTGTAGATCTCGAAAATTATTTAATTAAAAAAAATTATTAAAACTAGACTTCATATAATCAAATTACGGTCTTTGAAAATTTGGCTTGTAACTCAACTTCCTGATGTGATAGATTTTGTTCTTGGATCCTATCTAATTCTATCCATAATGATTTACACATCGAGTTCGGTAATCCTTCTGAACCAATATTTTCCGATTCATACAAGGAAGATGCGATTCCTAGACGTTGTTGGATTTCATGAGTTCCCCCAATTCCCCTCTGCCTGTATCAAGCTGCGACATCAGTGTATATATATATATATATATATATATATAGCGG
>KE506133.1:71649-86492 GCA_000441515.1 Elaeis oleifera
ACTTCTCTCTCTCTCTCTCTCTCTCTCTCTCTCATACAGACACTTGTTCTTTTTTTTGGTATCTCATAGATATCCTTCAAGATAGTTCTATAATTACCTTGCTTCCACATGGTATCACCCACCTTGTACTTAGCATTAGCAGTAGAGAATCTTCAGATGATTTTGTAGCGTCGTTGTCCCTAAGAGGATGCTTCATGATGTCATGATCTCTCTCTCTCTCTCTCTCTCTCTACTTTTTTCGAACGGCTATCTAAGTTGATAGTATTACCAACACGTGTCATGATATTATACTTGATAGATATAGACTATCATGATGCTTGAAGTCATAATCTCTATATATAAATTATGTTAAAGATGTTGCTATGATTGGTTTTATCATATAGTTTCCTTCTTCTTCTTTTATAACCTGTCTGAATTGTCTTTGGCAGTCTGGAAGGATGTACTACTTGAACAGGAAAACACTAAAGAAAAGCTGGATCAGGCCAAAGGAGCAAAGCTAGATTTGGAGCTCAACATCTCAACCCTCCCAAGCTCAGAAGGAAGGCAAGCTCCACAACTCCAGACGAACCAAGAAGCATAACAATTCAAGTGGCAACATGGTTGCGGTGGTGTGCATCAACTGCCATCTCCTCGTCATGATCTGCAAGTCCTCTCCATCGTGCCCGAATTGCAAGTACGTGCATGCAGTGCCGCAGGCACCACACCAAACGTCGCCTCCAAAGATGGAGGCTGTGAAGTCTTTGGAAACCCTGAGCCTCCTCCACTAGCTAGCAAGCATATCAATGTAGAGATCCAAAAGTAGGGACTATGTGTTTAAGAAACCCTGATAATAAGATCAGGTTCAGTGTAAAAGAAGGCCGTGTTAATACTATGACAGACCTAGTGGGACACGTGGATGTAAAAACTTTCTAGCCAAGTACTTGATGGTTGTTACAAGGTATCAATGAGAGATAGGAAAGGAAGTATTGATGGAGTCCTACCTTTCATTTAAAGAAGGGGTTGAGTCATGTCCTGCACCACAAAAGCTTTGACTGTCTGCATCCCAAAAAGCACTGCATGGATGGTAGTTTGGGCTGGTGGATGGAGGGAGTGAATGCCACCTAAACTCATTACACATTCCATTCCCTTCTTTGTCTCCTTTTTCTACTACATCTGGGGTAGACTGACCGCACGAGTTAAATTTGGGCCAGAGGAAATTGGCACTCACTGCTAAGAGATGGGGAGGATCCCAGGTGTGGGAAACATATCTACAGCTTCTTCGAGTGTAGAACACCTTCCTAGGCTAATGCAGTAACGCAGTGATGGCTGAGAGGAGGTGCATTTCCCTATGCAAAGGTTACGTCCCTCCCCAACCCCACCACGCCTTTTTCCGAATCTGGACCATCCAAAAAAGAGGGACCCTCAAAAGACCGTAAGTTATTGCACCAAAAATACACATCTCATCATGCATGCTGTCGGCGTGTTGAAACTTTTGGATGTGTGTTGATGCTAGTAATTAACTAGGTCTAGTGCCAGTACTTTGTGTCTGATTCCAACCATTTCTTCTGTCCAATGAGTTAGGTGGCTTATCTGGGCCATATCTGTGGGTGGATATTAATCTATGGATTTGTTGGACTGGTTTCAGAAATTTTGTTGGTGATGACTCGATGCTTTTAGCACAACAGAGAATTCTCTATTAGTTCAGTCTTATGTGAATGAAAAAACGATTTGAATGCTTATGGATGACATAAAGACCGAATAGTTTCAGTAAGCCAATTCTACTGGTTTTACAATCTGCGTAACATTCGAGTCATAATATAGCATTAAAAATTGCAAGCAACATTGGTTGTTCAAGTCCAAACATCTACAACATTAACTTGTCTAAACAGTTGTTCAAAAGGAACCCAGATGACAGATTCCAACAAACCAATGTCTGAATGGTCTGAGCAGTTTTCTTTCTATATAGTATGATTTTGCAGAGGTCAAATAACACACAAGTTCTTGAATAAAAAATATAGCCGAACTTTGCAGGACAGGGTATCTCAGGTGTTATGTCCCCATCGATCTTGAGCACGGAACAAGAATAGAATTTAGATTATGCAAAGATAAAAAACAATTATAACCGAATGAAAAACAGAAGGATTTAGATTGCAAATATTCCTTTAATATTCAAAGTACGCAGATATCAAGATATCTTTTAATACAATCGTTTTCAAGAATTTGCAAACGATTGGCTTTTTATGTGTTTTTCTATATTACGGCAACATTCTAGCTAGATTTGCTGTCCTGAATAGTTCAACGACTAGGAAGACTCTTTAACTGCTCATACCCTCATTTCTAAGAAGCAAGGCTCTTTAAATACTCGGGACTCGAGACCCATCAGCCTCCTCAACAGCATATGCAAAATTATCACAAAGATTCTCTCTAATCGCTTGGCTCCCTTCTTTTCAACTCTCATCAATGACAATCAATCAGCTTTTATCAAGAAAAAATCTATTATAAAGAACTTCTTAAGTGCACATGAGATGATTAACTTATTGCATGTAGAAGGTCGGGACAAAAAGATATTCCATATAAATTAGATTTTGAAAAAGCCATCGGCACCATTATCTTGGACTTCTTACTTGACTTGCTCAAAGGCCATCGCTGCCTGAACAGGTGGATTGGTTGGATAAGGAGCCTTCTCTCTTCGGCATCGATAGCTCTTATTGTTAATGACAAGTCTGGAAGATGGATCAGATGCCACAGAGGACTCCATCAACGTGACCCTCTTTCACCGCTCCTTTTCATCCTAGTAATTGATGTTCTTTCTAGATTTCACCAACAGACGGGCCACCTGAGGTTCATTAAAAGATTAGATCCATCAAAGTATTTCATGACTTAAAGAACCTTCACTTCGCAGATAATATTTTACTATATATGGTGCCAACCATCATGAAAGCATTGTTGCTATCAAGGCCATCATCTGGTTGGAAAGTCAACTTCAATAAGGGCTCTTCAGTGGATCTGAATATGGAGGATAATGAAACCGCTGATTTTGCATGTGTGATGAATTGTAATTAAGAAAAGAACTCCTCCTTTCACCTATCTTTGGCTGTCTCTTTGTGAAAAAGGGGTTCTGAAACGTACTGTTGGTTGCCTCTCATCGAGAGAATTGGAACAAGACTGGCTTCTAAGAAAGGCAAACTTCTATCTTGGGGTGGTGGGCTCATCTTAATTAATTCAGTTCTAAGTGCCCTTCCCTCTTACTACATGTCAATCTTCAAACTTCCCAAATTGGTGATTCATAGAATGAATCAATTAAGAAGAGCCTTTCTGTGGAAAGGTAACAATAAAGTAATTGGCTTCAGTTGCTTGGTGAACTGGGAGGTGGTATGTAAATCCAAGGAGCATGGTGATTTGGGTATCAAGAATCTGGAGCAATTCAATATGGCTCTCCGAGTGAAACGGGCATATCAATTCATCAAAGGATTTGAAACCCTTTGGGCGCAGTAAATTTAGGGGCCTATTATTCTAGAAATAAATTTGGTCAAAGGATGAGAATAACTATCTAGAGACCATCTCTTATATAGAAGGACATCAACAAGCAACTAAAGGCCTTCTGGAACTATCTAACTATCAAATTGGGAAATGGATCCAATAATGCTCTTTTAATTGGGAAGATGCTTGGATGGGAAGCATTCCTTTGTCTCTTCTCTTCAGAGACTTATATACTATGACACCTAAAAAGAATAGTTTGTTGGAAATGGATGGTTTCATGCACGTAGTTTTAAAATTTTTATTTTGACTGCGGAAATAAAATCTAGATTAAAACAGTTCTAATCTAATCATATATAAGATCAGATCTACCAAACCACCTTACTAGGATCTATCATATGAATATAGATCATGCATCTGAAATTTGATTTTAATAACATAATCAAAGAGGAGATCAGATCTCCATATCTTATTGTGGGTTGATCTACACCATAGCCAATGATCGTAGATGTTTAGATTTTTCGAGCCGCACAAGCGTCTGGCCTCTACAGATATCTACACGAGGCCTTGATTTGATCAGAGGCTTCTTGATCTCCCCAGAGTGCTAGCTCCTTTGCAGAGACCACTTCCTGATGGTTGAATGGGATCTTTCTTCATTTTTCTCAAATGCTTTTAGAGAAGAAGAAGAATAATAGGAGGAAGGTGAAGAGGAAACCTTTTTTTCTTTCTCTCTTCCTAAAACCCCACACGTCAAGATGAGAGGAGATGCCCTAAGAAAAATTCTTACGGTGAAAAATAGATCTCTCTAACACCTCATGCCCCCTTTCTCTCCTTTATTTTGGCATCCAATAGGGAGATAAGGTCAAATCTTATCAGATTAGTATTCAAATTCAAATAGAACTGATCCTAATCCATATATGGCATGGAGGAAGGGGGGGGGGCGATGGGTTCTTCACGCTAAACAAAGTTGCACGTGGAATATGGGGTGCACTTCTCTTATGGGGTGTGGCATCATGGGGCAGTGCTAGGGAGAGAGTCCCAGTCAAACTGGAATTCTCTTCATGCTTTATTAATCCCGAATTAATTAGGAATTGGTTGCTCCCAAAGAGAGAAAATCCTAGTCCAACTAGGAATACAATTAGATCCTAATCTAATTAGAAATTAGTTGCATCCAAGTCCTAATTAAACTAGAAATTGATCTCCTTTGTAATTAGATTATCTCATAATCCAATCAGACTTGATCTAATCAAATCCAAACTAAGCCAAATTGAATCCATTTCAATTAGACTCGATTCTAACCTTATTGCTCAATCAAATTGAGCCAAATTACAATTCAATTGCTAATTAATCATCCTATAACTCATTAACTCCTATAACTCATTAACTCTTAGTGAATTTCTTTATTGCAACTTTTGTATTAGATTAATCATCAATCATATTGATAATTAGATGCAACTGCGATTCATAATCACAACTCAACCATCTGATCAGTCAAAACTTCTATTGTATGCGACCCTATAGGTTCTATTCTGTCTGGTAGTGAGATATACCATGATCTCTATTACAATATCATTGAAACTCCTTTGAATGGATTGGAATGATTTCAACTCCGCCCATTAAAGGTTATCGATCATCAAGATAATGCTCGATGAATCTCATAATCTCCCAATGACACCTAACAGTATGTAATGGTAGCTCAGCAGAATGAAATTACTGAACCTCTAGGTACAGTTATCGTACCATTCAGTCTTTTTATCGTGAGTTCTGACTAGACGGAGGTCATGTAAAACTCGTCAAACTCCAACGTCAGTTATATGCAAGATTGGCTCGACTCGAGTTTATTTATGAATTTTTTTGAAAACTCTTTTTTAATATTCACACTTACTTCGATCGAAGACTTTCTGAACTCAGTCTTGTGAATCACATAGGACTTCTCTTTTCTATCAAGATCGATAAATTTTATCTAAGTGCATCCTACTCCTAACAGTGAATCAGAATCTACTATAGCCAACATACACTGTATGGATAAAAATGGCTAGGAGATCAGGTATATATGCAGTCAAACTATAGTAGTCTCACGCGACCAACCGAAGTATCGTAGGTCAAAGGACTACTCACACCACTACAGCATCGAGTAAATCACTGACGAGTGAGTAGACATCCAAGTAATTTTCATATTGGTCACACTCAGTATAAGTTATTTCTAACAACCACCTGCACACTCACTCCAGTATCTCTATACTGCAGACTCGAGATATATCTGTCAGAAATGAAAGTGATCCGTGCACTGATCTAATTGGATCGATCACCATCCTCTATGATGATCCCTCGATCGAAAATTTTAAAATTAACCATCAATAATATATGTCCCAAATTCTCAATACTTTGAGAATATATGTTATCATCTATTAATCCCTTGGACGAATCATGGATATATAAAAACTTGATTGGAATAAAACTATCCTTTTTAATGAATAAAATTTATAAGTACAAGTTTATATTCAGAAATTACAATATGCGTTAGCTAATAATTGACTTCTATGGTACATATCTAACAAACTCCCACTTGCACTAAAACCAATTGGTCATAAATCTAAGTCCCATCTTCTTAGGATGAACTTTGATCTTTTGCTGACTGAGAGGCTTCGTCAGTGGATCCGCCATATTTTTGTGGATTCTACTCTCTGCACCTTGATAAATTTTTCTCGAAGTATTCATGTATGATGTGAAATCGTTGCTCTATGTGCTTAGACTTCTGATGAGATCTTGGCTCCATAGCAAGGGCTATGGCACCGTTGTTATTACAGTGCAATATAATGGCATCCGATGGCATGACACCTAGCTCTGCAACAAAATTTTTAAACTAGAATATTTCTTAGCAGCTTCAGAGATGGCAACGTATTCGACTTTCATGGTTGAATCTGTGATGATCGATTGTTTGAAACTCTTACAACTAACCGAAACTCCATTACGTAAGAATGTACACCCTGATGTAGACCTTCTATCATCGACATCAGACATGAAGTCTGAATCGGTGTATCCCTCTGCTCTCAACTCAAATCCTCTTTCAAAGATCAAGAACAAATCTTTAATCCTTTTCAAGTACTTAAGGATATTTTTCACAGCAATCCAGTACTCTTCACCTAGATTCGACTGATATCTACTCGTGACACTCATGGTAAGGGCTATATCAGATTGAGTACATAATATGGTATACATGAGACTCTCTATAGCTGAAGCATATGGGATCTTACTCATGCATTGGATCTTATCAGGTGTGTCAAGGCATATCTTCTTAGAGAGATAAATTCCATGCCTAAGGGTAAAGTTTCTCTTGGAGTTTTTCATGCTGAACCTCTTCAGCACCTCCTTTATGTATAATTTCTGTAAAAGATCTTGCATTCTTTTAGATCTATCCTTATAGATCTTTATTTTAAAAATACAAGATGCTTCTCTTGGATCTTTCATAGAGAATTTTTTTGACAACCACATTTTGACCGAGGTCAGTATGGGAATGTAATTTCAATCAGGAGGATGTCATCCACGTACAGTACGAAAAATATGACAGTACTTTCATCGATCCTTTTGTACACACATGGCTCCTCCTCATTCTTAATGAAATAAAAAAAATTGATTACATTATTAAAGCGAGTGTTCCAACTCTGAGATACTTGCTTAAGTCTATATATAGATTTTTGTAGCTTGTAGATTTTATGATTAATATTGCTAGAGATGAAACCCATAAGCTGCTCTATATAGATATCTTCTTCAAGATATCTATTTAGAAAATAATTTTATATCTATTTACTAGATTTTATAATCATAATAAGCTGCAATAGCGATCAGTATCTGGATAGATTTCAGCATAGCTACGGATGAAAAGGTTTACTGATAGTCAATGTCTTCGTGTTGACTATAACCTTTCGTTATCAGTCTTACCTTATAGATCTCTATCTTACCATTCGAACCTATTTTCATTTTATAGATCTATTTACACCCAATAGGTACTATACCTTTGGGTAGATCTACTAAAGTTCAGAATTGGTTGGAATGCATGGAGTTAATTTCTGACTTCATTGCTTCCTTTCATTTTTCGGAGTCAATATCTAACATCGCTTCGTAATAGATTTTGGGATCATCTCTATGGTCTTTATCTTTTATTAGAAATACTTTCTCAACATCTTCTGTAAGTATACTTTAATACCTTTCAGAAAGACGAAAGTCCCTACCAGATCTACAAGGTAGAAGACGTACCACATCTACTGGTTCACTATAAATGGATTCTAGCTCTAGGATTCATTGCTATTTAGAAACTCTCTTTTCGAGCTCAATTTTTTTCTACTACCTCCATTTTGGATAAACTATTTTTTTAAGAAGACAGCATAATGGCTCACAATTACATTGTAATTCTTTGAGAAGTAAAAGTAGTATCTCATAGATTTCTTAGGATATCTGATGAAGCAAGCTCTAATAAACCTAGCCTCTAACTTGTCCGCCTGCTGTCGCTTGACATGGGCTGGATATGTCCAAATCTTGAGGTAATCAAGATTCGATTTCTTACTATGTCATATCTCATACGGTGTGGTGGAAACGAATTTAGAAGAAATTCTATTTGAAAGATAAATCACAGAAAGTAACGCATGTTCCTAAAGAAATAATGGAAGATCGATAAAGGTCATCATGGATCGGACCATATCCAAAAGGGTCCTATTTCTCTTTTCGAATACTCCGTTGAGCTGAGATATTTCAGAAGACGTCCATTATGAGACAATGCTATTATCTTTGAGATAGTTTCAAAATTTCTTACTAAGATATTCACCTCCTCGATCTGATCAAAGAACCTTTATGAATTTTTTATTTACTTCTCCACTTCACATCTGAACTTCTCGAATTTTTCAAAGACCTCAAATTTATGTCGCATTAAGTACACATACCCATATCATGAATAGTCGTCGGTAAAGGTTATGAAGTAGAGATGACTATTCCTAATCTGTACATCAAATGGATCACACATATCAGTATGCATCAGAGTTAATATCTCAGTGGTCCTTTTTCATATCCCACAAAGGGTAGCTTGACCATCTTTTCTTGAAGATAGGACTCACAAACTGGATATGACTCGAAAGTCAATGGATCGAGAAGGTCATCTTTCTCTAATTTATTAATTCTATCCTTTTCTATATGGCATAGCCTAAGGTGTCATAGACACTACAAGAAAAATGACTTTTAGCGACGGTTATTAGTGACGGTAACTTTGCCATCACTAATAATAGTTTTTACCGACCACCAATTGCGATTAAAAATTAAGTCATCGTAAAAAAAAATATTTATTAAACTTATTAATGATGATAAAAAAATATTAGCGACGGCATATTAGCGATGGCACTATTAGCGACGAAATTAGCCATCATAATTTTTTTTTATTTGTTAAACTTATTAACGATGGCGAAAAAAGTATTAGCGATGGAGTGTGCCATTGCTAATACTTATTAGCGACAGTACTATTAGCAACGGAATTAGCTGTTGTAAAAAAATTTATTTATTAAACTTATTTACGACGGTGGGTAAAGTATTGGCGACGGTGACTTACCATCCCTAATAAGTAATTTATTTTTTTCCTTCCCCTGTTCGCTCTCATTTTCTCCAATATGCCATTGTTTTCTCCCACACGTCCATGCACCCTCCTTTTCCCTCGCCCCCTTGTTTTCCCCCACCCCCTCTTTCCCCCACCTTCGGTCCCAATGCCGTCCCCTCTTTGCCCTGCCTTCAATCCTTTGATCTCTATTTTCTCCCACCGCACCGTTAGATTTGATGTCCTCGAGCACCCGACCGCCTCTCCGAGCCTCCGGCTGCCTTCCGCCTCCCTGAGCCACCAGCCATGAGCCCCTGGTCGCCTCTCGTGACTCCGTGCCCCTGGCTGCCTCCTGCCTCCCTCCGTCCCCGACCACGAGCCATCAGCTGCCTCCCCCTCCTTGAGCCCCGACTGCCTCCGCCTCCTCGAGCCTCCGGCCGCCTCCCATCTCTCCAAGCCCCGACCGTGAGCCCCTGGCCGCCTCCTCAAGCCCTCGACTGCCTCCTGCCTCCCTGATCCCCCGGTCGTGTGCCCTTGATGACCTCTCGCCTCCCCGAGGCCCGATCGCAAGCCCCGGCTGCCTCTTGCCTCTTTGAGCCCTCGGTCGCGAGCAGCCGGCTGCCTTTCGAGTCTCCGATCGACTCCTTAAGCCCCGATCTCCTCTTAACTCCCTAAACCCTGGTCGTGAGCCTTCGGCTGCGAGCCCTCGGTCTCCTTCGACCTCTCCAAGCCCCCGATCAGGAGACCCCGACCACCTCTTACCTCCCCAAGGCTCCGATCGCAAATCCCACTACAACAAAATAGGTTATTAGCGATGAAAACTTTTCGTCACTAATAACTGATTTTCATCACTAATACATATTAGCGATAAAATTTTGGTCACTAATATTTCATCGCAAATAATCCCATCATTGATAATATTTTACGAAGAAAAAAATTTCATCGCTAATAAAAGATATTTACAATGAATATTTTTCATCGTTAAAAAAGAATGAAAAAAATTTAATCTAAAAAAAGGTATTTGCGATGAAAAAAATCATCGATGGTAAATAAAAATTAATAGCAATGAAAATATTTTTATCGCTATTATTTCTAAAAATTTTAGCTTTAAAAAATTTACATCGTAAAAAATATTTTTTGTAATGAAAATAATTTATCGCTATTAATTTAATAATTTTTTTTTAAAAAAATTAATAATATTAGCGATGAAAATTTTCATCGCAAATTAGATAATTTTTGATAAAAATTTACGTCGCTAATAATTATTTATGATGAATAATTTTTTATCACTGTTAATTATATATTTATTGATAAATTAAATTATGTTAGTAAAATATTTTTGATGAGAAATATTTTATCGAGAATAATTTCATCGCTAATAATTTAGTCATATTTTTTAAGAAATTTTATGAATATATATATTTTAAATTTATATGTATAATATTTTTATAAATTAAAAAATTAAATAAAAATTTATATAATAAATTGATAAATAATTTTTAATATTTTATTATATTAATTAAAATTATAAGATATTAAATAAAAAATACATCAATAAGTCATCAAATATCAGCATCCGGAGAACGAGCTAGGGATGGAGAGCACTCGATGGAGCTCGGACCGATGATGGAGCTCGGATCGGCCTGCTGCTGCCTCATCAGTTGTATCGTCTGCTCCATCTGCATCATTCGCTCCATCATCTAGATCTGAAAGCGCTGATAGTTGTCGATGCATGCAGCCAACTCTTAAGCTCGCTGTCAATTCTCGACAGCCTGCTATCGATCTTCGACAGTCTGCCTCTGCACCTCCATCAGCCGAGCCTCGCACGCAAATAGATGTCCACCCTAGATGAGCGTGAGGATGAGGGAGCAGTGATCCCATACCTTAGACCCCTAACATAACAGGATCTCGTACCGAGCATCCGATCACAGATCTCACCATCTGTGGGTGCGATCGAGCCCTCAGAGGTAGGTTGGGATCTCATGTCTGTCATACGATCTTGAAATAAAATTATAGTTATCTTAATTTATAATAAAATCAGATTATGAATAAAAATAATTAAAAAATTTACAAAGAGCTCCTGGCTCTCCGTCATCCACTTCTCCGACGATCGCTGGTGGGTCTGCAGGTAGATATCGATCCTACCAGGAAGCTCGCCACTCTCAGCATATCTTTACAATTTGAGAATTATTTAAATTTTTTTAAATAACTAGAGAATTATATGCTAATTAAAATTAAAATTACCTACCATGTGCTCCGTGTGACGAGCAAACGATCTCGAACCTTCACAATGCGGCACGATCTGTCTCACCTGATTTGCCACATTCTGGACACATCGTCTCTGTAAAATTATCAGTAAATTTAATAGATAAAAATTTAATTTAAGAATAAATGATTAAGTTATTAAACTCTAAAAAAATTTAGATATGTAACCTGATATATCGGATCCTCGTAATGCAGGTATATGGTAGTCCAATCGTCCATGATGATGCTGTCATAGGGCTGCTGTCACGCTGCCTCCTCCCCGTGATCCTGCACCACCCGATACCAATGTTGATACATATGATGGCGATAGTCCTTGAAACACAATGATAACTGAGTGTCGATGGCTCACCTCACACGATCCTCCTCAAAATCAGCAATGTCAAATACACCCTGCCAATAACAAATATTACAAGAATACTATGCAAATTAAATATTTATAATATAATTTATTTTACTTATAAGTGGGTGTAGAAAATCTCTCTTTGAGCTGATAGAATATGATGCCAATCGAAGAACGTCACGGGGGCATAACTGCCGCATATGATGCCCAGCTCAGTCTGCCATGGCTCACACCATCCCCTAATGGGTCTGGTATAGCCGACCGGTATCTTGATCAGGAGATGTTGTCCCAGATGCTCGCATCTCCAATACTTCAGAGTGAGATTTTTCGATGGACCTCGCCCTCGCCTCACCACTGATGAGGACTCACCTGAAACAACAATAAATAAATTATTAGTATGATCCAAATAAAGAATCAAATTTTATTATATATAAAGTGTAATAACTAATACCATTGGGATCTGTCTCACTAGAACCCACCTCACTGGGACATGCCGGTGCAGGATCCTCTGACAGTAGAGCCGGTGTGGCAACGAAGATCGATGGAGGTGCCTCAACCTCTGAGGTATCTGCAGCGAGCTGTGAGCACAAACGTTGTCATCTGTCTCCTGATGCCATATCTGTAAGAATTGAGATATAAATTAATATAATATTGAATAATAATAATAAAAATCAAATAATATTCTAATAAATATAATTATATCGCATACCATTATTGAAAGATAAAATTAAACGAAGAATATAGATCTACTCATCAATATTCATATCTTCCTCGATGTATAGATCGTCATCCGAATCATAGTAATCGATTTACGTGTCATTTTCTATCTCATCATCATTTATGAACTGATCGTTATTCTCCGATTCTTTAAGATTAAATACAAAATCAGCTTCAACTTCGTTGGACGGGAGATCAGCCCTATTCAAAGGTATCGTTACAAATTTTCATCAACCAAAAGCTCGGCTAATTTTTATTCTTCTTGCTGAAAAGCTTTCTCTTCATATAAATCCGAATTTCATCTATCTCTAATCGAGTTGGTATGTTATATATGCCTCTAGGTGTTATTTTTATACAACATATTAATTACCTCGATACTTTAGATCTTTCAAATATATTACTTGTTTTGCTTGAGTTGCTAATATATACGGCTCAGTTTGGTACCATGTTCATGCAAGATTTGCACTGATAAATTGTGAATCAATATGAATACCGATCTTTTATTACTAATATCCCATCATTCACACTGAACAAAATATAGAATTACTGAACCCATACTTCAGTTCTATGATATCTACCAATACACCATAATAATCAATCTCTTCTTCTTCTTCATATTCTGTAGTAGCAATTCCACTATTCTAAATCCGTCGTTACATCTCAAGCTCCCTTGTGTGAAATTTCATTCCTCCAATGATACAGGATGTGTGGTGATTAACCCTTTAATCTGGACCATATGCTAAATCATGCAACTCATCGATCGCACCCACTTCTTTATTGAAATACTTATGTTTCATCTACATCATAAGATAAAAAATTATGAATAACATATCACTAATACAACTTATAAGATCACCAAACTATTTTGTAAATTTTCTCCTATGTCGATCATCGACATCCGTATTATTCTCTCTATATAGTATACTCTTGTGCTCACTGCAAGAAGTTATGATTTTAATTTATATCGATATTAAAATTTTTTTACTCATTAAACAGTATGGTAAGATGATACTTACTCAATAAAATCTTCAATTTTTTCATAATTATTTAGAACGTAAAAGTATACTTTAGATAGCTCGTTCACGTCCATAAATTCATATCTCCTTGCACCAGTAGGTCGAACCGTTTGTTTAAATATAGACAACATCAATTATTGTCACCCCATTCACGGTCTACATTACGATCTGTACGATTGAATCTTGTTTCAATATCGTCAAGATACATCGAGCAGAATGTGACACACTCGGTAGCTACATATGCTTTCACTATAGACCCTTCAGGCCTTGCTTTATTGTGTACATATTTTTTTAAGGTGTACAAAAATTTGTAAATAAAATAATTTAAATTAATTATAAATAATATGCAATCATTTTGCAGGCATGTATAGGAGTATAGCAAAGTCTCATTTTTTATATTTATATTTTTGCTTCAGAATATGATTTCAGAAGTTTCTCTCCATCAGACAGAGCTGCTTTAATCAATGTTAAAATTTGGTCAAATAACTTTTGACTCTATCGGTTCACGATTTTAATATTAAGCAATTTTATCAAAAACTCTAACTGAAAAACTTTATACAATTTGGATAGAGTAGCTCTCGTGAATCCCTTACAAGCTTTGTAAACTGTTCAGAAGTCCCTTCTACCTTAAGCTGGATATTATGTTCATGATCAGAATTACTTTCAGATGCAGCAGTATTCATGTGTACATTTGAACAAGCACCTTGATGTAAATCATCTAACAATTCTCCAATACCACTATGTTCGACAGGTCCAGCAGCATCACTATCATCTTCAGTATCGTCATCATCGTGCACCACTTTATTTGGATCACCCTCCCAATGCCATATCCAACAAGTATACTTCTTATCCATATCATATTGTAGCAGATACTCCTCAACAAATGTTATATGACGATATACCATATTGACACATCTCTTATATGGACACTTTATCCGACTAGCACTGTCAGCCTTACGTCGTGCAAAGTCAATGAAATTTTGAACTCTTTTTCGATATTCAGGCAAAAAATCCCTCTAACATTCATCCAACTTTTGTTGATATTCATCTAACAACAAATACAAAATCATTAACAACTAAAAAAAGTTTGGTGGTATTTTGGATCTCGATCCGAATTTCGAACTGAATCGCATTCCGAATTCTAGCCAAAATCTCTACCCGGATCCAGATCCGGATCACTTGATACAAATAACACATATTAAAAACACATGCAGACTGAATATTAACACAGAAATATGTTACATCAACTTAATGAAGTAAAAATGCATGATCCTATCCTTTTCAAATCATTACTAACAGGTGTGGCCCTATTCCTTTCAAAAAAATAATAATCTCATTATTGTTATTAGTGGATATTTCATCTTATTTTCATAAAACTTTCGGCAGTATCTCCCCATGATTCTCCAAGTATACGATGTAGATATGGTGCCTACGCACCCTATCCACCATATATCCGGAGAACAATAGACAGATAATT